>CM044550.2:5477281-5562281 GCA_024416835.2 Perccottus glenii | reverse complement strand
ATCCAGGTATCTATTAATCACTTCCAGCCATAAAAACAAGATTTATAGCAACTCCATTTTTTCTTTGACCAGCTAGCTAGGATGTTTTTTATTATAGAGCAATATGCCACAGTTAAAACCCCAGAAGTGTGTGTTATGTGTAAATAAAATGAAATCAGAATTAGACTTTTGCCAAAATATTTACTTTAGTGTTGTATTTCTAAAAAGTAATCGATCACTTCCACACAACACGTTTTTTGCCCTGCCAAAAAAAATATCCTCTGGTCCACTATTTATATTGCCTTTTCCTTCTATTTTCCTTCTATATCATTCTCATATTTTACCCTCCCCTTTTTTCCTCTTGGCATCTTTTATAAACCACTTTCAGCCATAAAACCAAGATTTATAGACATTTTTTTGCACAACATTGTATAAAGTCACATGTTTGTTAATTTAGTTGATTTAATTATTAAAACAAGATGACACGGCTGTGAGATAAAAAAATTTATCCACATTTTCTGTCTTGTCAAATCAATTTGCAATAACAAGAGTTGGCGCTTTAACCAAATGTTGATTTCTATTTTTATAAGTCATGTACTGTAGTGCATTGTTCACAACATAGGACCATAGCAATAAGAGGAATCTGGTAAACGTGCTTTAATAAGTTATCATTTTGCAGTATATGTGAGTAAACTGCTGCGAGCCGTGTGTTTGGCTGCGATGTGGGAGGCTTGTGTGTCTCTGAAGGCAGTGTGGCTGTCATGTGACGTTGATGTCGTTGGGCTAGAGGCTGTGATGTCCAGCCCAAGTCCATCTGCTGCTGACACACAAACGCTTGTGTGCCATTGTCAGTTTGCTTTCTTAATGTGTGAATGCGTTCTGACGTGATGAACTAGACTCTGAGTCACAGCTTCAGTGTGTGTATAAATGTGTGTTGTTTCATTTCCTTTATTTAACCTGGTGCAAATTTGTTTAATGTCATAACTGCATATTGTTGTAAGGATGACCTTAAGACTGGAGTCTCCAAACTTTTTGCAAAAAGGGTTACATTCGATGAGAGGGAAATTTCAGTCTTTTGATTTTATTTTATTTCAGCAAATACAGATTTTATTTGGATTTGAAATGGTTTTAGATGGATTTGAACAGGTTTAGTTAGTTTTGAAATGGTTTTAGTTGGATTTAAACAGGTTTTATTTGAATGTGAACAGGCTTTAGATGGATTCGAAGAGGTTTTAGATAGATTTGAAGTGGTTTTAGTTGGATTTAAACAGGTTTTATTTGAATG
Source organism: Perccottus glenii (assembly GCA_024416835.2). NCBI lineage: Eukaryota > Metazoa > Chordata > Actinopteri > Gobiiformes > Odontobutidae > Perccottus > Perccottus glenii. The sequence continues at coordinate 5,561,017 of CM044550.2, read as the reverse complement.
TGAACAGGTTTTAGATGGATTCGAAGAGGATTTAGATAGTTTTTAAAGGTTTTTAGTTGGATTTGAAATGTTTTTAGTTGGATTTGAACAAGTTTTAGATGGATTCAAACTGGTTTTAGATGGATTTGAACAGGTTTTAGTTGGATTTGAAATGTTTTTAGTTGGATTTGAACAGGTTTTAGTTGGATTTGAAATGTTTTTAGTTGGATTTGAACAGGTCTTAGATGGATTTGAACAAGTTTTAGATGGATTTGAACAGGGTTTAGTTGGATTTTAAATGTTTTTAGTTGGATTTGAACAGGTTTTAGTTGGATTTGAAATGTTTTTAGTTGTATTTGAACAGGTCTTAGATGGATTTGAACAAGTTTTAGATGGATTTGAACAGGGTTTAGTTGGATTTGAAATGTTTTTAGTTGGATTTGAACAAGTTTTAGATGGATTCGAACAGGTTTTAGATGGATTTGAACAAGTTTTAGATGGATTTGAACAGGTTTTAGTTGGATATATGTTGGAATTGGCTCCTGGTAAGGCAGACATGGCCAGTTTGGACATGTCATGGCTTATTTACCGAGGATTTTTGTTTTGCCAAAAACATGCAGGCATACAAGTAGTTCAGCTCCTGTTAGAAAGCAGTGATGAGCGATGGAGATACTTGCAGTCTAACACTAAACTCAGAGCTAAAGTTTAAGGTAATCTCTAAAATCAGTGCATCTTGTCCTGATCAGGGCAACACTGTGTAAATACTTCCAAGTTTTATGTTTGCTGACAAACCCACCATTTTGACTTTACTAATATAAATAACTTACCTTGCTTTGATTTTATAAAATGACCAGGTGATTACTGAGAGCCTCCAGAAGGTTTAGTGTTACTCAGCATTTGTCCAGTCAGGCTGAGAAATTATCTTAATAATCGCAATAAGTTTGTGCAAAAACAAGATGGTATGGGAGGGTTTATACTTGTTAACTACCAGAAACAAAAGCTGGAATTTGTTTTTGAATGACCGTTCTCAAACATGTCTGGTCTTACTTTAGTGATCCATCTGTGTTTTTGTGCTTGAGGATCAAACAAGTGATGTCAAAGAGAGGGCACATCAAACCTGCATCATGTTTTCTGCTCAGCTGCGTTTTAAATGTAGATTCTGCTACAACCTTTATTTAACATCCTTCCTTTTAAAGCAGTTGCAACATTGACCCACAAGTTGTCCTTTTTCCTAATAACAAAGTTGTCTACTTTTTAGTTTTCCCTTTTTTTTTAGTTAGGACACAGGTTGATGTTGTTAAAAGTTTCTAACAGTAAATCAGCTCTTGCTCCTGGTTTATCCAATGAAAAAAGGGTTAAAGGAGGAAATTATATCATCAACATTGCATGCAAACAACAGTAATGAACATATTAATCACAGCTAGAGCAGTGCTGGGTGGTAAAGCGTTTTTTGGACCGGAGCATTCATCAAAAGCCAGTGACCACAGTGCTACAGGAGTTTGGTGAAATCATTTGTTGACAGTAGTTTCTCAGTCGGTGGGGAGATGAAGAAGCCTCACTGTCTGTCCGTCTTGCTCTCATTGGCCGAAAGAGTCTGGAAATGAAATGTGATTCTCAGACTGAAACATCAAACACGAGCAGCTGCTGGGTCCGGGTCAGCGGCCGGTCACAGGACGGACCCCGGTGTGAGTCTGTGTGTTTGAGGGTTCGAGGGGTGGCTTTACGTCTCTGTCCGTTTGGAGCTCGCTCTGTTCTGTTCTGTGGCGTTTGATAAATTTAGTTAGTGCATTTAGTTAGTGCATTTAACAGCCTTTCATACTTTAGCAGCATCCCACAAATCTGGGGAGCCATGTTTTTAAAATGCCAACTTTCACCTACACCAGACTTTATTTTACACATACTATTTACAAATCAATGCTCCTGAGCATTTCTTAACATTCTAACCTTATTGTCTAATATATAGAACATACATTTGAAATTAAATGGACTTAGCTATACAATTTTTGAATTATTCAGATTTTTATTACCTGTATCAAACACCAAACTCTTCCCAAAGTAAATGCTGAAAGTGTTGCACTAAAGTCTTCTCTGCTGATTAGATTGAAAGAAAATGACAGCACTGGTACCAACTATACAACCAATTTCATGGGAGAAGCAAAAAGCTATATTTTGACAGATGACAGACCACTTATGCAAAATTTCTTAACATTCAACAAAGATATGTATACAAAAGGTCCTCAGTAGTTTCCATTACATATATATTCCTTCATTTTAACCAAAATGTTGCTCACGCATCTTTTACCCCTCACTATGTACTTTGTAATTCAATTTGTAGTCTGGCTTTGTGTATTAGTTTTAAACGGGATAAAAGTGGTCTTACAGTCATACAACCACATTTTGCTTGTGACAAAATGTAAGACAGTTGTAGAGAATGCTAGCCTAGATAATAACAGGATCCTTTCTTATTGATTATAGCTTCATAGCTCAGTAAACAAATGCTATTCTCTGAACTGTCCCCAAGTCAACATTTTTCTCAAACTATCCACACTGTATTCCTTTTTTTTTTTTTTTGTATTTGTATCTAATTTTATCAATGCCACTTAAGTGCTGAGGTTGGCTGATGCTGTATCTGTATAGCTTCCAAGATCACTTTTGTTATATTGCATAATCTTTAAGAAGATTTCTTATATGTTTTATTTTTATACACTTCCAAATTGCTGCCAATTAATTTTAGATGTGATATATTGTAGCATATCTCTATTGACTGACATGTTATAATCCTAAAAACTAATGTGGGTCAGGGGCTAATGACTGTTAATGCTGATGTGTATATCTGTTTTTTTTAATAAAAATATAGGATTTGTTTAAAGCTAATCAAGTCAAGAAGGTTTTAATTGTCGGTTAAACCACATATAGCTAATGCAGTACACTGTAAAATGAAATGTTTCCCCATAACCATAAGTTTGTCCTAGCTACACAAGTTTGTCCTAGCTACATAAGTTTGCCCCAGCTACACAAGTTTGTCCCAGCTACATTTGTTTGTCCCAGCTACATAAGTTTGCCCCAGCTACATAGGTTTGTCCCAGCTACACAAGTTTGTCCCAGCTACACAAGTTTGTCCCAGCTACATAAGTTTGCCCTTGGTACATAAGTTTGCCCCAGCTACATAAAGTTTGTCCCAGCCACACAAGTTTGTCCCAGCTACACAAGTTTGTCCCAGCTACACAAGTTTGTCCCAGCTACACAAGTTTGTCCCAGCTACATAAGTTTGTCCCAGCTACACAAGTTTGTCCCAGCCACATAAGTTTGTCCCAGCTACATAAGTTTGTCCCAGCTACATAAGTTTGCCCCAGCTACACAAGTTTGCCCCAGCTACACAAGTTTGCCCCAGCTACCCAAGTTTGCCCCAGCAACACAGGTTTGTCCCAGCTACATAGGTTTGTCCCAGCTACACAAGTTTGTCCCAGCTGCACAATTTTGTCCCAGCTACATAAGTTTGTCCCAGCTACATAAGTTTGCCCCAGCTACACAAGTTTGCCCCAGCTACACAAGTTTGCCCCAGCTACACAAGTTTGCCCCAGCAACACAGGTTTGTCCCAGCTACATAGGTTTGTCCCAGCTACACAAGTTTGTCCCAGCTACACAATTTTGTCCCAGCTACATAAGTTTGTCCCAGCTACATAAGTTTGCCCCAGCTACATAAGTTTGCCCCAGCTACATAAGTTTGTCCCAGCTACATATGTTTGTCCCAGCTACACAAGTTTGCCCCAGCTACACAAGTTTGCCCCAGCTACCCAAGTTTGCCCCAGCAACACAGGTTTGTCCCAGCTACATAGATTTGTCCCAGCTACACAAGTTTGTCCCAGCTACACAATTTTGTCCTAGCTACATAAGTTTGTCCCAGCTACACAAGTTTGTCCTAGCTACATAAGTTTGTCCCAGCTACACAAGTTTGTCCTAGCTACATAAGTTTGTCCCAGCTACATAAGTTTCTTCCAGCTACAAAAAGTGTGATGTGTGTACCCAAATGCAAGCAGTGCAAAGACATGAAGTACAAAACAGAACACATATTGTGTACGATAAACAATGCAATAATGTACAAACTGGAAAACTGTAGAAGCCAGGTACTATTATATGTGTTTGTAAACACATACATAAAGTAGCATGACAATGTGGATTGTGCCAAAATGCAACAGCAAAATGTAGTACAAAGAGCAGTAGTCCATTATAGCAGTGGGTTAAAATAGTGCAAATAAAAGTGACATGTTATAAATCTGTTCACTGTGTGTACGTGTGCTTGCGCATGTTTGTGTGTTAATATGACATGGTTATAGCATCAGACTAAAACCAGCACCAGAAATAAATATAAGAATCCTACATTTTATAGCCTTTTGCCACCCCTCATCCCAGTTTCTCTATTTCACATATCTTAATATCTTTGACCAAATCAATGTTCTTTGCCAAACCACATTCACTAGCGCTTTATAAATATCTACTCCCATGAAGGCCATTTGAATGTTTGAAATAAACGTCCCGAAGTTCTAGTAACCCTGAGAAACAGCGCTGTAAAACATTTTGCCTGTGAGCGCACATTCCCACGAGCATGCCCCGTCCGTGTAACCCACCTGATTAATACCCCCCGGCCGTCATCACGTAGCATATGTCTGGACCGCGCTGGAAGAGGAGCAAGATGAAGGAGGTCACAGTGTCTGGTCAGGACGACAGCAGAGGCGCTGAAATGCTGTCCGGGCCTGGAGGAGCGGGGGCGTTGGTGGTGGTGGTATCAGGGGCATCTGTCTTGTTTTTGGCATGTGGAACGGGTCAGTAACCGTGTAGGGAGGTGAGCGCAGAGCCTGGCAGTTAAAGCAGATGGTAGGAAGGGGTCACCCAGGGGTCAGCGCTACGTTATCCGTGCCACATGGACGTGACGTTTTGACAGCTCAGACAAATCTATAGGTATCCGTCCGTCGCCCAGAGGCTTGAGTCGGGGACAAGTAAGTGGATCTTTATCTCTGCTCTGCTGCTGTTTTTGACGTCTCACTGTCGAGAGTATGTGTTTTGGGCCTGCGCTGCTCACAAATCAAACAACAAATCATGCAGCTCTGACATCATACTAAAGCATTAATCACGTTGGGCTGGTATGAAGTTTACCTAAAGCCAGTTAAATAATTTATATCTGGTGTACATTCATTTATTTTTAATACGTTGCATGGAGGTAACATGATATAACAATCCTGGGACATCCCCTTTTCAGTTTTCCAGATAATTTAGGATTTTAATTAGGCATCCTTTAACCTATTTTCACCATTCAAAATTTAAAACGTGTCTAATTTCTGGAACAAGAGTGCTATTACTTTTGGCAACTGTCTTTTATATTTTTTGCAATAATTTATTTTTTATTTTTGTATGGAACTTCTGCTAAATTTTCTGCCCTTTCTTCTGCTTCTTCTGCCCTTTACAGTTTCTGTCTAGTTTAACGTTTAACATTTGAACTGTAAACAAATCTCAAGACTATCAGCTATTTAAGTACTAAATCAGGTTTTCTTTTTTACATATAAGCTGTGTAAAAAGTTGTCCAATTTCGGTTTTCTTTTTCAAATTCCAGTTTAATTCTATAATAATAATAATAATAATAATAATAATATATTTTATTTTTGGCTTAAGTAAGATTCTAGTTAATTTTTTCTTGCTTTTTGACCTAAACAAACAAACAAAAAAATAATAATTCAAATTCAAGTTTTCATATATTTTAAAAAAACTTCTGTTATTCTTATGCTTGAAGCAAACACAGATGAAAAAAAGCAGCAACAGGCCGTTCTTTTCCCTCAGAGTGAAACAAAAGCATTTTAGGTTGGATGTCATTTCGATTGAGCCCTCTCTGTCTCCTTAGACCAGCTCTAGTGTAAATTACACGTCACATAAAGTCTTGTTAAAGAAAAGCACATGGCTAATTTTCATGAATCAATAACGTCCATGACACTCTGGGCCGTACACAAGACTGAGGTTCAAAAACAAACTTTTGCTGTAAGAGAGAAATAACTATGATGGCTTGTAAGCACAAGAATGTATGTTTAAAAAAAGAAAAGTACATTTTGTGTGAACAAAGACTTCCACAATCTGGTGGAAACAAGTGTTGCCGTGCGGTGCAGACATTGTTGTTTTACAAATCTTCTGAATAATGTGTTTTATTATGTGTTTAGGCCAAAATAACGTGCAAAACTTAATAAATGAATAGTGTCTTAATAGTGTCTTTTTAGCGTCTTTTCTTTTTCCTGCTCCTCTCTGGACACTATAGCAGCAGCATTGGCCTTCACATAGAGTTAGAGGAAAACGTTTCCATTCAATTTTATTGTGGGAAATGCCTTTTTTATAATAAAATAAAAAAATAACCACTGTTGCCACTTGTTGTCAGGTTTAGAAGCAGGTGCATAAATTTTATCCAAGACATATCTGACCTCAATCTTGAGATTTAATCCACTGCCTCACATTTTTTTTGCAGTTACCTATTATTAACGTTAAACTCCAAACCTGCCATTTAAAGCAAGAGTTAGATTTGCAAAGATATTTTTATGGTTTTATTTCTGACGTCTGTTTTACGTTTCATTGTCTAACTTTAGTTTTTTCTCAACTCTGTCATAATCTGCCATAGTCATTGTACTCTAATCTTTGCAAATAACACTTACTTGACTAGATACAGTATTTGAAAGTGTTTTTAGGTCAAATTCAATCACTAGAACCATTTCTAAATAGATTTATGTCACTAAATTATCACTCTCTTATGTAAACCCTTTCGTTAATGGTTACAGTAACTAAAAAAAGCTGCCAACATTGAACATTTAATTTATATTTTATGAATGATGTGAGTGTGGAAGCTTAAGAACATGGCTGGATTATATTTCATGATCATTTGACACTGTGACCGTGACAGTAAGCACTTCCTGTTATTTCTCCCAATAAGCCGTTTCCTCTGAGTTTCCCCATTGGCCTCCTGTTAGCACCTGGGGCTAAGCTAACACTACTTTTCATTATCCTCCGCGGCTCAATATCACTCAGCTTTGATAGCACTGGCACCTTTCTATTCTCCCTTGTTTTAATATCGCTGATAATAACCAGAGATTTTCCACAGCCACCCCCTCTCTCTCAAAAAATAATCGGGATTAAATCTTGGCTCGTTTATTTTGTCTTTTTCTGTGGGTAATCTGTTGCCCCCTGGTAATAATCTGCCCCCACAGCCGCAGAGAAAAACACACATTGGAGGGAAAAAAAAGCAGAATATGAAAACAGCTGGAGCGTCAGCCCAAACGCGACCTTGGAAAGTGGATCTGTCCGAAGCATTACAAAAGCCCTGGGAGACACTCGGCCCATGCACCATCGACTCATCTTTGGGCTTCCTCTCCAGACCTGGTTTTATGTCCCTCCTGAGGATATTTCCCCTTCCTCTTTCTACACTTCGGCCGCCTGTTTCTTCATTCACTCTTTTGTTCAGTGTTTTTTTTTTTTTTTTATTCACTCAACCCACTTTTTGCTAAAACCTCTTTTGTTGACGCTGAAGGCTAAAAGCACTAACTCAGGAACAGGTGAATGTGAGAGGACTGTAGCAGAAAGGCCTTGAAGCTTTAAAAAAATGTCTTAGTCCTACTATTTTTTTAGTTATTATTGTCCAAAATATCTTTATATTTTTGTTTATTCTTGTTTGAAGCAAAAATAGTTGACCGTTAACCAACTCTGACATTGAACATCTTGTAAGTGTATAAATGATAAAAACGGCTAATATTTCTGGCATGCTATGACTGAGTAGCATTGTAGTAAGACGGTGAGCACAGTCAGAAGGTCCCTGGTGCAGTGGCTTTCTGTGTGGAGTTTTTGGTCTTTTGTGTGGCTTTCGTCTCAACTTTTTTAATGCCACCCAGAAATGTGAATGATCTTCTCTGGTTTTAAATCAGCTATGGATATTAAACAGAAACAGAACCAACACATACTCTACTTTTAATTAAGAGAGTTAGGATTGACATAAAAAAAAATCAATGATACACAATTAATTAGACTTGATTTATTGATGAAATGAAAATTCACTTTCACTTTTCACTTTTAAGAGCCAAACATAATATCTTCCCACTATTATCCATTAACACATGAGCAGAAAACTTTTGTTAATTTATTTTGTATATTTTTGCATTAATCTATTAGTCATTCATCCATTTATCATGACATCAGTTATATATTAGCAGAGGTGGCAAAAGTATTTACATTGTAGACTTACATAGAACAGATTCATGTTAAAAACAACTTTGGTAAAAGTAGAAGATTCAACTTCTTTACTCAAGTAAAAGTAAAAAAGTACAGTCACTGAAATATACTTAGGTAAAAGTAATTCTGCTGTCATTGATACACAATACATTTGTGATAACTCCACAGTTATTTACAGTTTATTGTGCAAATAAATGTACGTCCTAGAAGAACAAATGTCATATTTGGACTTGGTTTTGACACCATAAACATTCATACTGTATGTTCCCTGTTGATGTTGTCTTTGGGGAATTTTATAGATAACTACTTTAACACAATAGAGGTTAGCCTTAGGGGCTCTTTGCAAGTGAGCATTAGCTAGCATTAGCTTCAAAACCATGTTCTCCCAGAGCATTGATCATGTTCCAAACAGACTTACAGAAATGCAAAGAAAGCCATGGATGGCTACTCTTTCTTCTTCCTCTATATCTCTGCTGAAAACCCCACACTGACCAGAAACCTTCTCTTATTTTTGTGCTTGACTTTCCATCTTGTCTCGTGTTTGTTCCGTTTTTCTTTTTTTATTAATAACAAAAGAAACATTACAACAATTAAACAGACATGTTTTGCTTAAAACAAAATACAATATCACAAACCAGTAATTAACCATTGGCATCAAGTTTTTTATGTTAAGTGAAAATCTATTTGTAGCTTTAAAAATAAATAAAATTCATTAATTAATAATTAGTTGCGTCTTTTACGTCATGTTGTCAGCCGCGGAGGATGTAAAAGTAAGGAGTAGAAAGTACAGATGTTGTGTTCAAAAGTAGGGAGTAAAAGTAAAAAGTCGGCAGATAAATAAATACTCAAGTACAGTAACAAAGTAAAAATACTGTGTTACTTCCCATCTCTGTATATTGTGGGTTATAAAAAACATTTGCCCACAACCACATTTATGAGTTGCAGTATATGGAAGTTATATTGGCACATCTTCATTTAGGAAGAAGAAAACATCCACTTATACAGATGTTTGTCCATGTCTGTGTTATTTTTTACCATAAAGAAAGACATTTTTAATACATTGGGAGCTTTATGCATCACTTATTTTTTGAGTTGCACCTGCAGCCAGAATGCATTTTATCCCCCAACTCACAGACAAACTTAAATTAAATTTAATTGGTAAAGTTTCTGCAACACACTTAATATGCTCCTTTGATGTCACTAATAAACGCTGAGGTTAAAATTGCACGTCATTGTCCAAAGGAGATGCAAAATGCCTCTTAATTAATCAGATATTGTCGCCACCTTTATCCGTTTAAGCTCTACTTTGAAGTCTGCCACATTCCTCTTTTCACAGACACTCTCTCCCTCTTGGACAAACTTTAATTAACTCGTGTGCGCAGGCCTGAATCTCCCAGCTTAACCTTTGACCGGCCGCCTTTACCTGAACGCCGCCTCTACAAGTGCTCCCCACTCACAGACAAAAGCCTGCGTAAACTCTAGATTATCCTCTCGCTATTGTCTCCTGTGCTCGTCTTATTGGAAAGGTCTCTGTGGCTCCAAAAGGCCCTTCACTTTCAACGGGACAGATTCAAGTAGGGGCTGGAGGCCAAGGACCAGCTGGAAGTCCGCTTGTAGGAGTGTCTCCGGATTTTGTCCCTAACCTTGTAAAGCCTCTCACGGTGAATAGAAAGTTGGGCAAATCCCTCATTGTGTGAGCCCCGTCTGGCTCCGCTCTGGCTGCCTGAAAGAGGTTTTGGACACTCAGATAATTGCTTGGACTTGACGCCGACCATTTCACCCGGCTCTCCCTCCCCTCTCTCTCACTCTCGCAAAAACCATATCCGCTCGATCAGCTTTGTGTGCCTTTTGTGCTTCTGCCGATGTTTAAGTGCAGTCTGTGGTCAGGCCAAACCAAGTACAGAATACAGAGGAGTCGTAAAATCCCTTCAAGGAAAAGTCTCTGTGTGCGTGTTTCCGAACTGTTCCTGACCTCTTTTAGCTTGACCACAGCGTCGGAGCAGAAGCACAGTGTGTGTGTCCGTCTGGGGAAGTGGCTTTTACAACTTTGACGAGTCGTTTGGCACCAGAAACGTCCCGAGTCTCAGTACTTGTCCTTGAGGCTGGATCAACGCGACAAGATGTGTGTGTCATTTTTCATTTCTCCTGGACTACAGCCCACTTCTGAGGCAATATTTTACTTTTCACGTCCCACTTAGCACCATTGTCTTATTCCCAACCCAGTCTTACAAATCAAATGGACACAGCTGCCAAGTACTGTTGCTAAAAGATTTTTAAAAAGCCATCTAGTTATGTTTCGATTGATTACTAAAAGATATCAGGGCTCAGTATTGCACAGGAGAAAATATTAGACCGAAAAGCTGAAGGGAGTGAACTACCTAGGTTTTTCTTTTTTTTAACAGTCATTGCATGGACTCGTAATCATTCAAACATGTACCATTTTATTGGTTCCTTGACTTGAGGAGGAAGAATAACCCATCCTTCATAGAAACAGTGCACCAGATACCGCACTATGTCAGAACTATCAACACAATAATCAATCTTTATTTATATAGCATCCACCAAAAAGGAAACCAAAGTGCAGTATATTTAAAACAAGAGAGAAAGATTTCCAGCAGTCCCAAAAGTACATAAAATAAAATCTATCTAATTGATTTGAAACAATAAGAAGAAAATAAATGTAAACATACAGTGTAATCCAAAAACCTAAATCTGAAAGTGCCACAGTGCTACAAGTTGTTCAAAGCCAGTCTAAACAAGTGAGTCTCTAACTGTACTTTCAGAAAAAAGAAAATTCAGGACCTTCTTGCTGTGAGGTGACAGTAATACCCAATTTAAAACATATTTAAAGCAGAACTAAGTAACATTTTTGTCTTCATAAATCCTTACGATGGTGCATCTTAGTCAAAAACAGCACTTGCAAGTTAAGCTGCCACCGAGACGCAAGTCTCGGGTCATGTTCACACGAGAGTGACAAATTGTTTTACGGTAATTCAATAAACACATAGTGACCTCCTGCAGAATGATGAGCGTATGATCTCGCTAAGATCAAACCAAAAGGGCTTAAACTTTATTTCATCATCAGTCATGGCAGAGCCTCCAAAAAGACAGAAACCTTTCAAAGATGAGAAAATGTTAGTTACACCGAGAGAGAGCTCGTTCTCGAGTCAACATTGGCCAAGCTTTTACAGAAAGGCTTCAGCTCAAACAAAGTGAAGGACTCAAAACCGATTTGGACATGGCTTTTATGTTGTTGAACTTGTAAGATACCTTTCTTGACAACTTTATTTTCTTCCTATTTCTATTTAAGCTATTCTTATTTAATGTTCTTTGAAGTATAGCTACTGTTATGTGACATTTATTTAGCTTAAAACGCAAAAAGCACAAAACTAATGCGGCCGGTGAGTTTTTTTGTCCAGAGTGCTAGAGTATTGCTGACAAGTCACATTCTCTCGAAATAGACGGGCCTTATTGTCCTTATAAAAAAATGTGATAATTTTTTTTTTGTCAAACAGCCAAAGATTATTACAAATGTTGGTCAGATCAATGATGTGCAGCTGGAAGCAGTGGATAAAATACATATAACGGCTGCATCCATACATTCAAACATGAAGCCTTTAGTAAATGTGCCGATGAATCACTTCCCTAAATAAATGGTGGCTTTCTTTATCATAACTTAAACAAAACAAGACATGACGTGATTGTATGAAACTGGATTTTTACCCGACATTTTGCAGAAATGTAATGCTATTGGGCCTCTTTGAGATTGTGTCCATTCTTCTAACGCCATGATTACCAGACTCAGTGCCATATGCAGCGACTCTGTGCATCTTTTTGTCTGTGTGTGTTTGACATCCAGCCTATAAAACCAGGCCGAGCACTTACATATAATCCCCACAATTAGCTACAAAGACAGCAGAGCACTTTGATCAGCACCGGGCAACGTGGAACCCTTCAAAGATACGCTTCTTTCTCCTCCAGCGCTATCTGTTCCTTCTCCCAGTCGCACAACTATACACTTATGCTGTAGTCACACTGCCCGAGACCTGGACCAGGACCAGGGGTACGAGGGAAGAGATGTGAGGCAAACTAAGAATCAGTTGTTGAAGCTTGAACTTGCTTTATATCAAGCATTTTGTTTTGGGCAGTTGTTTTTTGGCATTTATTTTTTTATTTTCTTTACTTAGATGTCTTTATGTTGGTTAAACAAACATGGGCTACTGTTATTTGATTCACTCTTAACCTTACCGTCCAGATGGTCCTTTAGACAAAACTGGATGTCCAAACTGCAGGTACTTTAGATGAACCCCCTGAAGGTGATCAGTAACCACCTGTCAGTAACCACCTATAACCAGGTAATTTTATTCAGTCAGAACATTGTCATGTTGTACAGAGATTTGAATTGGTTTTCTCTTTCATGTATCCAGCTTAACTCATATTCACACCTGCTATTTACCTGTGTCTTCTTGAGTCTGCATTAGGTTGTATTTTGGATTGGGAACAGTTAAAGCTCCACTACCAGATTTTCTTTTTCTGGCCCTGTCTCAGAGCCACTCTCCTCCAACAGCAGCAGAGGGTCACTCTCCTGCTTTTCTTTTATAAAAAAAACATAAAACGGGACCAATTTTTTCTTCCAACTGAACTGAAGTTTAGAGCTGACTGTAAACTTTTAGTTCCGACTTCAGCGCCAGAAAGACAATTATCTCCTCGTTAAACATTACATGATTGAAGCCAATAGGAGTGCTCTTTTTTCTGTAACTATCCAAAATGTGCTGGTTGCTGCAAAGAAAGTTACTTCAGCAATTTTGCTAATCATTCAGCTGGCCTTTCTTTATACTTGTATCGACCGCTCGCAATAGACAGCACTGTTTTTTTCTGGAGAGTTGCATTTCTTACAAATCCTGCAAACCTCTTCTGGTGAATAAAAATGTAACAGCTGGAATAGAGTCTTGATTTGGACATGTCTGGTGTACATCTTTTTTTTTTCCATACTGCACCTTTAAGTACTCGAGGACACACTGCAGCCTCAGAGCCATTAGGAGCTCCTTCCGTTTGCTGCATCGAGATGAAACCCTTTTAATGTCTTTGGCGGTTTGTGATTACAGCATGTTTGGCAGTTTGTTTATGGCTTGAGTTACTGTTAAGAGGCGAATCCGGGCCACACAGATGTTCGGGCGGGTGCAGAGGAGGGCGAGGTGCGGAGATGAAAGGAGAATGGAGGCTGAGAAAGACAGAGAAACGGACAGGGATGAGATTGTGGCGATAGTGAGACCTTAGTTCAAGGAATGCTGTAAAACAAGGCAACTTTTGAAGACGAGGCCTGGAGACGTGGAGCCAGCGATGTCTGTTGCAAACGGCTCATATATGGTCATTTGTCTTTACAGGAGTTATATGACGATGCTTACAGGGTGTTTTAAATCCTAAGTGCATGTTTTCACAGTTAAGTAAGAAGAGAAATTAATTGTGCAATATTTAGAGCCAGGGTTAAATGTTTGGGATATACAGTAAGAGCTACTGTATATAGTAATGGTTACTAGTTTGTTCATTTAACCAAGCTTAAATGTAAATATGTGACTAGTTAAAGAAACGTTATATGGTTGTTTAAATAGAACATAATGCCATAGGATTTTTGGTCACTTTTCAAATTAGTGTATTTTCTTAGAAACCATAAAAACTGTTCAGCACCCCTAGTGTATACTTGATCCAAATAACTAAGACTAAGTAAAGAATAGTTTTCTTTTTTATTTCTGTTTTTTTCTATTTCAACATAAGTTTCATCATAGGCCAATATAGTCAGTGCTTTCTCAATTTGTATGGACTAGATGGTTATTAATACTTAATAACTGATAATTGCAGGATCATATTGGTCTGACACTAAACTCTGATCTAGACAAAAAAAATCATTAAAAAAGGTCATTAAAACCTTTATTGACTCTTTTGTTTGGGCAGTTGTTGATTTACTGGTTTCACTTGTGGTTGAAAATAGTGTTTTCGCACTTTTTTGGGGACGGGCAGTGTATTTCTACCGTTATTTAGTAATCTGGCCAGATTTATTTATTGGACTGGCTTCCACAGAAAACATTTGCTAAGCTCAGGTATGTTAGATGAAAACCTGAAAATGATTGGATGAACCACCTGTCAGTAATCACCTAGATAGAGTAAAACGGACGCGTCTTGGTTCGGAAACCCCTCCTTTCACAGCAACTCTTAGTATTATGTTGGATCAATTGTGAAAGTTTATTTAAAAGAAAAATGGCATGTAAGTTTTGTTTCCTAGATTGGTTGTATGTCTATCCAGGTGTGTGTTAGAGTTTATTTTGTGTCTGTTAGTACTGCCCCCTGGAAATTTTTTAATCCACAGAAACTGAGCCAATTCTTTAAAAAATGTCACATGTCTGACCAGGCGAGGGAGTGACACTCTCCATATAATCTTTTTCACATCCGGGTTTATTTCTGTGGCCAGTAGATTATGTGCACTCTGACCTTTGAGATAAAAAATGGTAAATAAACAAAAACAAATCCAACTTTGTCTGAATTAATTGCTCGGTCAGCAGTTTTACAAGAGAATGTGATCTGTGAGGGAAGTACCCTTAAGGTCACTCTGTCACTTGTGCCAATATTTCAATAATAAACTCTCAAAGGGACAATATTCTACTATTATTACAAACTTCTGAGCAGATTTAATACCAAATTTGGATCTTGTGCTGTCTGATTGTATTCCCTCTGACTTGAAACCCCTGTGTTATTTATGTGGACATAGTGAGAATGAATGGCCATGAACTCCCACTGTATACGACATGAGTGTATAGTCACATCCTGTGTAAAGGATTTGTCATTAACACGTTTTAAAATACACAGGCATGTATAAACTTCGGGCCTCATACACATAAATACACTTGAGGGGAATGTGCAAACTTCACCACCCACTCCGACACGCTCTCTCTCAGACCAGCAGCTCTTTTCGTCGCGGGCCGTACCAGGGAAATACGATGACTCAGTGATGACCCCGCTCCATGTCGCTCCTCTTTCACACTCCTCTGGTCTGTTTCTCAGCCCTCATCACTGGCCGTTCACATAACCCTCCAGGACTCCAGTGGGGAAAGGCCGGGGGGTGGGCGCAGCTCATGAGAAATTACATTACAGCGGGTACGATAGGGCAAAACTGTGTGTACGCTGCAGAAATAGCACAGGGTAAACACAAGCTAGCATGGGAACACAAGCGTCTTCACACCGTGGCACTGTTCAAAAGTCCCAACACCTCAACTCTAAACTAAACATCTCACACAAGAGAGGATGGGAGAAATATTTTTCACATTTTACGAATGCTCACTTGACTTGATTTACATTTTAAACTAAAAACTCATTCCCTCAACATATTTGTAACAAAGTTAACCTTTTAATGCTTTTATTTAATAAAAAAAGAACGGAACCAATTGCTCAAAGCAAATTTAAGAGTTTACCTTAAACTTTGAGCTCTAATTTCAGAATATTGTGATCCCGCAATTATCTCATGCATTATTTATTATTTATCAATCTTTCACCTTCTTTCTCTGTTTCCATTTCTGTTTCTCTGTCTATGGGTGTTTTCTCACCTGAAAGTCTGCACCAAGAACTCAGAAAGTGTTACGCAGTATTTGTTCTATAACTTTAGCTTTTACTCTGCATTTTTAAAAGCGGACTATCGAACTTTCCCTGACGCTGTGTTCACTGTCGTTAAAACTGTCTACTCAGTTTTTACTAAATCCTCTTACAAAAGGTAATCTCGGGCATAAGTAGAGTAGAGTTTAAAAAGCACACAAGCAAATTATTAAAGATGATTCCTATTACAATATTCTGTTTCAGTCTGGTCACATTTACTTTTCAAACCTACCTCTTTTCTCTCTGTGAAACTCAAAACTGACCTTATGTCTTCAAATCGCTGACACTTACCAGCTCCAGGGTTTTCTCTGTCAATATGAAGCACTGTCATTAAATATGTGTCTCTGTTTTTAGCTCGACATTCACAACACCTTCTGTGTCTGGACTGAACTCGCTAACACCATTTGTGTCGGGTCTGCATTGTGTTAATTCACTTTCCCAAACACATATCGGACAGCTCTCACAGCTCATTTGGAACATGGTTCATTTAACTGAACAGACCGTACAAAACAAACAACGCACAAACACATCCTCATTCAGTTCAGACTTAACGGATCAACAGTGTTTTAATCAGCAGTTATATACTTCTGCTGTGTGGTGTAAAGGGGTTAAATATGGTGCGACAGAGTGAGTTGTGTCTAATTCCAGTGAGAAAGGCCTTTAATAAACTAATCCCTTTGACATAGCGTTGCTTTACACCAGATATGTTCAAAGTCTGGTCCAGGGGCCAACTGTGAAACAAGGTGAGAGTTAATGTGGCCTTTAGCCTGCGTTAAGACACAAAATACAACTTCTGTTCAAATCCTACTAAAATCTGCTCTGATCCAACTAAAATTGGTTCTAATCTAACTAAAACCTGGTTTAATCCATCTAAAACTTGTTCTAGTCTTACTAAAACCTGTTCAAATCCAACTAAAACCTGGTTAAATCCATAAAAAACCTGTTCTTGTCCAACTAAAACCTGTTAAATCCAACTAAAATCTGTTCAAATCCAACTAAAACTTGTTCAACTCCAACTGAAACCTGGTTAAATCCATCTAATACTTATCTAGTTCAACAAAAACCTCTTCAAATCCAGGTTAAACCTGTACCTGTGGAACATGAATAAAATAAGAAGAGACTGTCGGACCATGGGCATTTTCCTCTCATCAAATGTGGCTCTTTTTGAAAAAAGTTTGGACACCCCTGCTGTACATCATACGACAGAGAGGGTGACACTGAGACGGGGGGCATGGACGAAGTATCACAGCCCTGGGAAAGGACAGATAAGGGACGCGAGAGGCCAAACTCGGTGTCATTTGGCAAGAAGCTAGTCCGTGTTAGCTGGGCATAGCCTTGGGAAAAAGTGAGAATCCCCCGGAGGAAGGCAGCGCTGACCCAACGGGGACAGACTGATGGAGCCCGAGCTGGGAACCGAGTCCCTAATGTCCTGCCAGGATGCTGCCTGCTCCTTTCGACCCTTGCTAAACTCACACAAACACTGCAGCCACGGTCTCACCACAGGTCAGGGGCCTTCGGGCAGCTTCCCACAGGCCCCTCCCCCCAAATCACACGCAGGACACACTGGGGACGGACTGAGATGCTAAAATTAGTTAGTGGCTGTCACTTCACATCCAATGTATCTCCATCCTCCTTCCATCATGTTCATGAGAAACACAAGTGGAATTCTGGTAAGGCTATGTTCACACTCCTTATCTGTGGCCTTAAAGACACTAAAGCTGATTTGTGCCACTGGAGCGATACAAAAATAAGCTTAACATATTGTTAAAATGCTTTTGGTTTCACACAAAAATATTTAAATTTGCACAGTCTTATTTTTTTACCATTGTCTTAACAATGGGGGGTTCTACAGAATTTAATTGGGTGCATGTGTCATTCTCCATGTTACAAATTAACTGGTGAAAAAGGATACTCAGACTAGAGTAAAGCCTTTAGATAATAAAACAAGTGTGACAATAAAGAAGTGCCAATCCAAGATAAAACAGTTTTTAAAGTATTTCAAACCTGACTGATACCTGTTCACACCTTTTCTTTTGTGTGTATAACTGTATGTGACTTGAGCTCACCTTGGTTCGGACCGAGGCCAACTCTTTCTACCAGCCACTGTTTGGTTTGGACCACATGGACAATATGGTTCAGCCGGGAATACTCTAAAAATTCTATTCACTTTTGAATAAGAAGTGTTTTTAAGGGCTCCCTTGATTAAGTGAATGTTATATAGCCCCAATAACTCACCCTTTTGCTCTATCACATACTGTATCTCACAAAAACCTTTAAAGTCTACATACTGCCTCAAAAAATGCCATATAATATATATATATATATATATATATATATATATTGATTTGGTTTCCCAAAATTGAACCTTAGTTTTACCATTTTAAGTTCTCTTTTTAATCTATAATTATATCTATTCATTTTCTCAACGTGTCATCCCTTTTGATGCTCCTGACTCGGTCCAGTGCCTTTGAGTCCATTTTAATCTTATCTGAGTGTTGCCCCTGCCAATGGTACGGCCCTTATTATCTGCCTGTTTACTGTCCTTGGGCCTGAACTGTGTGTGAACCTGGTCAGTCTTGCTTTTATGATGTGGCCCGTTTTCATTAAAAATGGCCGGCCCCCACCTCTGCCGCTCGTAATTAAAAGGCGGTGGGAGACTGGCGGTACCACCTCATATACCAGACCAGACAGTACCTGGCCTGGGGGTTAGCACAATGTTTACACACCCACACATCTACCACAGACAGGGCTCCGGCTACAGGACTTTACAATCTTAAACCAGGGCTCAAACTGTACATGAATCACTTTTGAGCATTTGCAATGCTCAGAAATTTAAGATTTGTCTGATTTACTAATAGGATTTGACTGGAAAGGCAGGACATAGTGATCATCTTAATCATAGGCAAGGCAAGTATTTGATTTCTGTCAGCCAATCAGAGAAGAGTATTGGGTCAAACTAAGGTAAAAACCAATAGAACTTCTCTTTCTCTGGACTTTATAAGGTGTGTCTTATGGCTGAGCATATTTTTTTCTATTTGGTAACAATCAACTAGTGCAGAAAATATAGATAAATATAATTTAAAGTAGTTTTTTTTTTAAAGGTAGAATTGAAAATACCACAGTTTGTCTGTTATTCTAAAAAGAAAAAACAAGATATATTATTATCTCAACAACCACTTTAAGTCTTTGATATTTGCAAGAATTTATTACACCAATGTTTTGTCAGTCTTGTGTCCCATTTACATTAAGCTAGCAAGGAATCCAGTCAAATTAAAACTTGTGATTTAAGATGAAGAAGCCACACAATATATTTACACAACTAAAAACACTGAGGCGGTATTGTTTAAACACATGGTGCATTTGCATAAAAGCTACAAATGCAGCATATTTAACACACAACTCCGGTTTTTGGTAAAGTACTGCTACACTCAGCTAAAATGTCAGCTGTACTGTCCCCTTGTCTTTAGAGCCTCCATTAGATCAAGGAAAAACCCAAAGAACTGCCAAAGAACTTCCATGAAGAAAAGAGAACCCTCCGAGATCCACTCCTAAGACGGGCATTATTACACATATCCAAGACCAATTAGATACAGGCAGCCTTAGTGGGACATGTAGTGTTATTGTCCATATGTGGGGGCATTATGGTGGGACAGGACAAAAGGGGGGAGGGATTTGTTTGAGTCACTGAGCAGGTTGAGTTAACCAAAGTAGAATAGATATGTTTGTAGTTTGATCTTAAAATCTTCAACATAGTGTGACTTTCATCTGTTGGGAGCCTGTTTTTAGGCAGAATCAGAGTTCACTTTTTTGGTCCTACTTTCCAAAGCCAAAAAAGTCTTTAAGGGCAATCCAAAAAGCCATCAACAATTTCCCCATGAGGCCAAAGCCCAATAGTTTTTCACCAGAACATTTTCTCTTATCAAACTCTCACTTAACGTTCAACCAACTCATTTTTCATGTTTGACATTTTTAAGTGTATTAAAGATCAACTGTACTGCTCTTTGGTCACATGTATCCCAATAAAACCAGTGTGATGATAAAAACTGCTCAACTGCTCAACAAAATGCACATTCATACCATGTTTTTTTCCCACGTTTATAATCATATGAAACGTCGTAAAGTGTCAGAACCACTGCTTTGATCCGCTTTCTCGGTAGTTTGAGTAAAATGGAAATAATTTAAGTCAAATCCCAAAGTCATGTTGGCACACCATGGGTTGTTCTTTTGTTAATCGAGAAATCACGCTACATTTTTATAGTTTCTCGAGGGAATTCTCATGTCATAGTCAAATGAAAGTCTTTGAAGCAGAAGCCAGCTCGTTAATAAATTATTTCTAAAGTATACCAGTGGGTTTATTATAGTGTTCAGGAACATTTAAAAGTCTAGACTAGCCAAACCACGGATCATAAATTAGTATTATTTTCCTTGTTTTATCAAGTTTACCCTTTGAACCGTGAGGATGACACTTTTATATCTCTAGGTATTATGTTTTAATTAGCTCTGGGAAAAACAGTGTTCTCCAAATAAATGAAAGAAAGCATATGATATGAAATTAGACAATAAACATTCAACCATTTTTGAAGTCGTAGGTGCCCTGTCAGACGTACACCAGACAGTTTGTTTATACATTGTGGTCTTTGGGAAAAAAACTTTTTGGGACATAGGATTTGTTTGTTGCAGTACCTTGAGTGTCCACTGGTGGACTTGGCGGCAGGGTAAAGCCATGATAAAGCTCTTCCTGTTATTTATTTCAGCACAAACAAGCGCCTGAGTGTAAAAAGGACTCCGATATGATCCATTTGATGGACTCCCCAGTTCCACCACCACTCCTTTAGAATTTAAAATCCTTCCTTTTTGGTCATTTTAGAGCCACAATTGGTTGTTGGATTATATTAACTAGTGCTAGCGACTCAAACTAAGTTTCCCAGAATGCATTTCTGTGTAGATGACCAAACACATCCAGTTCTCTCTTTTCAGTGAATATTATCAAAATACTTCAATTCATGATTCCATTTTTAAACACTTAGTCTTATGCATTAAAAACTTATTCATATTTTAGGTAGGGCTTTATTTTATTATTATATTAGTAATCTTTTTTCACAAACCAAATAGCCTTAGGTTTTAGTTTGGGTCATGCAATGGTTTGTGAAAGAGCCCAAAGCAAACAACTGGTCATTTATTTCATAAATGCATCAAAATTGGCCAGTCTGTTCTCATTATGAATAGTTTCTAGTGAGCCAAAAATAGACCTCACACATTACAATCAGGAAGTTCAAAACGTATCACAAACCAAAATAATCAGCCGAGCAGGGTCTCCTTATTTAGACAAGTGTATGGCTCTGTATCAGCGAGTTTACTTTGTGAGGAAGCCACGCCAAAGAGCAGTGTCAAAAACAGATAACGTGACTAATGTCCGGCGGTCGAAGTGAAAACAAACGAAGCGCTTGTGTAGTTGCTTTTAAGTCTAAAGTTGGGCCCATGTGTGCTATCTGATCTGAGTCAGAGAGTGTGTCACGGCGGATCAACAGATCTCAGTCCAGAATTTGTTGTAAAAACTGATAAGACCTCGTCACACATCTGCCCACTGTAAGAGGAAGTTTATTTGACCCTGGGTCACACTGGGAATCCGCTGCAAAATATTAGACATAACATCAGAGAACAGTTTCTAATGAGTGCTTTTACAGTACTGTATATTGTAATTTACTCTTGTGTTTCACTCTTTCAGGCATTTACACATTGCATTAACTGGTCAGGTAGGACTTAAAATCACAATTTGGTGTGATCAAAAAATGGTGGTCTTGTCTCTGTCTCAAACGTCAAGACCACAAATGTCATATTTGTCTGTCTTCTTTGCCAAACATGAGTCTGGACCTGGTCTAAGACCGGACTAACTCTGTCTCCTTCAAACACTGACCTCCATGAGTCTGGACCCGGTCTAAGACCGGACTAACTCTGTCTCCTTCAAACACTGACCTCCGTGAGTCTGGACCCGGTCTAAGACCGGACTAACTCTGTCTCCTTCAAACACTGACCTCCGTGAGTCTGGACCCGGTCTAAGTCTGGACTAACTCTGTCTCCTTCAAACACTGACCTCCATGAGTCTGGACCTGGTCTAAGACTGGACTAACTCTGTCTCCTTCAAACACTGACCTCCATGAGTCTGGACTTGATTAAAAATGGGACTTAGACTCTTTTACAGTGTATTGTACAGTGACCTGTCATGGTCTTGGTTGTGACTTGGTTTTGAGCTGAACGTCTTGCTCATGGTCTTGATATGCCCTGGGCTTGGTCAGTATGGTCCTGACTACACTATGTCAAAGTTCTGCTGTTCCCTTCCACTCACAAAGCATTATGATCTCTTCTGAGTTTAGTGACAGCTCGATCTTTTTACTGATGCATTGTGGTAAAATCTTTAGTGCACAACGTTTCATTCAGACACTATACAGTGCACTATGTAGTCATTAGGAAGTGGTTTCAGACACAGTTGTTGTAATGACATTGGGTGAAGTCTGGGAGAAAACTTAGTAGGACTGTTCAGACAGAGAGCAGGAGACCAGGAGATCCAAAACAGAACGTATCCCATACAGCTGCGATTTCTAAAAACAAATAGCTGCAGAGTCTGTGTCAGCGCAGACTCACTGAGACACTCCAAAGTTATGACAAACAGCTGGAAGTGACCGTGTGTTGACGTTAACCCTGATCAAAGCCAAGCAGTGAACGACTGAAAATGGCCGTCACTGTTTGGGTGTTCGGTTGCATTCAGAACCCCCCCAAGACCTCTGTTAAAAACACTTTGTCTGGAGGGTCCTACCTGCGTCCAGCGTGAGGCGGCTTCCTGTCTCCTCGTCAGCATGTGTGTTTGGGCAGTTCTGAGGAGATAATGGCTTCAGGAGGCTGAGTCGCCGCGTCGTAATAGAGACAGATAACCCGGCTCTGTTGTAAACACCTGTCCGAGCGCCATGATCGATCACACACATTCAGAGGTGTCACTGTTTCTCGGTCTGATGTGAACAACGGGAATACACTGTCTCCGTCCTGTCTATCTTTTATCCTTTATTGCTGGGCTTTAATTTGTCTCCTGCCAAGTCGAGGTTTTGGCCTTATGCTTCTGACAGCGTTATATAAACATTTTGAGTTACAGTTTTCCACCCACTACAGCGCTTTAAACACAGGAGGAGACTGTACTGACACACTCAAAACCAACAGAGGTCTGGAGCATTGCAATATGAATACGTTTTTGTTTCATTTTATGCAGCACTTCAGCAATAAATAAGAGAGTTTAATGAATATATTTAGGGCTGATGTCTGTACTTGATATTGATGAGTATTCATCACTCGTTACTCAAACTCATTTTGTAATATTAATGTAAACAAGAGGTTCTCAAACTTTTGCAAAGAGGGTCACAATTAATGAAAGGAAAGTTTCACAAATGCCAAACAGTATCTTCTGATTTGATTCTTATTTCACAAGTACTGGTTATAGCTGGATTTGAACAGGTTTTAGTTGGATATAAACTGTTCTGGTTGGATTTTAGCAGGTTTTTGATGGATTTGAACAGGTTATAGTTGGATTTGACCTGGTTTTAGTTGGGTTTGAACACGTTTAAAAGCATATTGATGTTCTGCGCATACAAGAAGTTTTGGCCAATCACATGCTCATAAACAATGGGGTCTTGAATAAGGGAGGCTCCCATTGGTCTACAAGCCTTGTCAACTTTGAATCAATGGCGGTGAAAAATCTTACGGGTAAAGTTTCTATTTCCGCACTGGCTAAATCAGTTTACAGGAAAACAAGAAACAGAAATAGGGACAAAAAAAGCTAAGTAAGGCATGGCAAAATCTTGTCAATGCATTTACGAGGCAGAGGTAACGGAGCTAAAAGTCAGATTTTTAATAAAAAGTAATAAAAGTAATAATAATAAGTGGTGAAAAAAAGTCACTGATACTGTTTAGGTGGGGTGGTGGTTTTAAACCCATCTTTTAGTTACAATAAAAAGTGCATCTAAATTTTTCAAAGAAGAAGAATCCTGATGAGCTTTTGTATTAGTCTTCTGAAGTGACTTCTTTAAGTCACATATGTGAATGATAATTGAAGAAGAACTATTGCACCATTAGGTTTTTGTTATTTGGCAGAAATCAACATAAAGGGAATTAATACAACG
Organism: Perccottus glenii; assembly: GCA_024416835.2. Lineage (NCBI taxonomy): Eukaryota > Metazoa > Chordata > Actinopteri > Gobiiformes > Odontobutidae > Perccottus > Perccottus glenii. Next base: position 5,536,991 of record CM044550.2, on the reverse strand, counting down.
GCGTCTTCGGTTACATTAGGGTAATTCGATTCTGACTGTAGACCTGTCCTATTCTCTCCAACAGCCTCTTAAACATCTTTCCTCTCTGTATCTGGTCTTCATTTGGTTCTAAGCAGAGAGCCCATGTGGTTTGGTTTGCGTGCGCTGTTGTGCAACCGAGACGCTCCTGCCTGGGTCTCTAAGAGTTTTGGGCGCTGTGTGTGTGAAAAAGTGAGGTGGACGCCAGGCTGTCTCTGCTGGAGGAGGCCTGCTCTGTCAGTACAGAGGTGGGAGGGGAAAGAGAGCGGGGCTGGCCTCTATAAATCAGGCCACATTACAGAGAGAAAGAAAGAGGCCTGCAACTCCCTTCCACTGCAGCCCCACTCTGCTTTATGTCACCCACACACTCGCCAGAGCTGGCACATTTGGGAGACAGAAGTGGTGTTTCTGTAGAAATTTAGTAGAATGTGAAAAATACGGATATGAAAATGTCATATAGACTGATCAAGTACTGAATATGGGGGCAGTAGAGGGGGGGGTTGTGGCTCAGTTGTAGAGCGGTCGTCCTTCAACCGGAAGGTAGGTGGTTCGAATCCCGCTCTCTCCACAGTTCATACTGACGTTGTGTCCTTGGGCAAGACACTTGCCTCCAGTGGTGTTCCAGCTGTAACAACAATGGAACCTTAATGTAAGTTGCTTTGGATAAAAGCTTCTGCTGTAATGTAAATGAATATGATGGGGAGTCGTTATGCCGCTCCCATCAGGTGGTAATGTCCTCTCAGAGTAAAACTTTTTTGATTTTGGTTTCAACAGTTCTTTTTTCTTGTCTTCTGAGGTTGTGGGCACCTCCTGTGCTCTGTGTTTGCAGCGTCCTGATGACTCCCAGCTTGTGCTGCAGCGGGTGGTGGGAATCCCCTATGTGTCTGGTTTATTCTAAAAACTTAAAAGGATTTGCTACAAACACAACATTCCGGTACACTTTAAACCTGGCAATACTCTGCGTGAAAAACTGGTCCATCCTAAAGACAAGAGTTTTTTGTGCGCTTATGATTTTTGTTACCGTGTGTTGTTAAAATTTCTTCCATTGTTTTTCTCACTTGTAAGTTGCTTTGGATAAAAGCATCTGCTAAATGACTAAATGTAAATGTAAATGAAGCTGTTGTCACATCTCTCTCTTATGAACCTATCCCGGCACACACTACACCCGAACAGCATGGACCACATCACTCTGTTTGTGGGACTAGTCAGTTTAAACTCAGCACAGTAAACAAAGCTAAGGATAGGAGAAAAACATTTTTTTGAACAAAAGGAATTGATAGAAAGGAAGTAGAACTCAGTGTTTGTCAGTCAGGTGTTGATGGAAGAGATGTGTTTTCAGGCGTTTTTTAAAGATGGCTACAGAATCTGCTGATCTTGTAGCAGCAGGTAGATCATTCCACCAATGTGGAACAGAGCCAGAGAAGGTAGGTGAGAGTGATTTTTTTTTCCTTTGTGGGATGGTACCACCAGACGTTGTTCATTTGCAGAGCGCAGGGATCTGGTAGGAACATAGGTCTGTATTAGTGAGTGAAGATATGAGGTCTTGTAGGTCAAGAGCATAGCTTTGAACTTGATGCGAGCATCAACAGGAGCCATTGTAACCTAATGAAGAGAGGAGTTACATGCGCTCTCTTCAGTTCATTAAAGACCACTCTTGCCGCTGCATTCTGGATCAGCTGCAGAGGTTTGGTTGTGCAGGCAGGGAGTCCAGCCAGTAGAGCATTGCAATAATCCAGTTTGGACAAGACAAGAGACTGGACTAGGATTTGCGTAGAGTGCTCAGAAAGCACTTAGAATGGTAGTCAGTTTTTGCAGAGATGACATCAAGAACATTGGATAACCAGGGGGCAGGCGGGGGGGGGGGGGAGCGCAGAAGAGACGGCAGAGAAAAAGTGGAAGGGATTGAGTGTACGCAGGTTGCGTCGGAAAGTGACCAGCGGTAAAACAATTGCAGTGTCTGGAGAAGAAGTTAGGTTGAGGTCGAGAGTAATGAAGAAATGATCAGACGTGTGCAGTGGCGTGACCTGAGTGTGCCGAGTGGAGATAAGATAAGATAAGATAACCTTATGTAGATAAGATCTAGTTGGTTACCAGACTTGTGGGTTGCCGATGTGGAGACCCTCTTGAGGTCAAATGATGCAGTCAGGCTTCAGAAGTGGATGTATCAGCACAGAAGAGCCAAAAAGAGGGCATTCCTTTGAGAATGGCAATGTCCAAATTTTGTCCAGAGAGGCCAGATGGTTTGAGAGAGGGGTGAAGAAAGCCATCTTTGTTAAAATGAGCCCTCACTGAACAGAGGAGGTGGCTTCAGATATCTCTTGCCAGTTATTTACAACACTGTTTTAAAACCAAAACAGTCTCTCTCTAGAAGGACATTAACACCTGAAGAGAGCAGTTATGCTACTGGTTCACAGGAACAGAACAACCCCATCAGGAATTACACTGCCCATTCAACTCTCAATGACAGTGAAACAAGAACAGCCTGGTCCAATCACAGTTAGTTTCAGGTTTTACCTCTCCCTCTGAGAGATACTGTATGAGCTCTGTGCTCTCGTACCAGTTGAACTCAAAATTTAAAAAAGTTACTCGGATGAGGAATTAAACATCTTCACCTTTAAACATAAATAAAATAGAATGAAAATACTACAGTAAAAAGAAACTTCATGCAAAGTTTTACATGTACTGTACTGGGGATCCTTTTTTATATTGAATCCATAAGATTAATGGAGAACAGAAAAAATGTAGGTAGCTTTTTATTGAAAGTTACTTTTATGAACAGTTAAGCAGTATGTCTTTATCTAAGGATTTTTAAAAACAGCAGCATATGTAAAACCTAAGCTATTAAAACAATTTTCTATGAACAAATATAATGCTCTCTTACACTATCACATTTCCCTTCCCGCTGTAGTCAAACATGTTCTTTTACCCACTAATATTTAATACACATCAAGAATGTGTCTCAGCTCCAGTCGGCCTCTTTTTTTGTGGAACCATGTCATAAAGCAAAGACGAGGAAAAGGAGCAGATGCCGACAACAGAGATGTACCAATTCCTGTGCTGTCAGAAGCCCGCAGAACAAACTGAACACAGCCACAAGACATGTAGTGTTTTGATTAAGGGCCCCAGCCGCAGTCGTACACATTTCCTCATGTTCACGACGCACAGTATATTTATATGCCCTCACTCAAGCTTTGATGGAAGGGAACAAGTTGCTGACAGCTGCTTAGGGAAAACATGGCTGGGGTCGTGGCCAACCCAGGTTAGCGACGCGGTTGTAACAGAAACGTAAACATATTAGAAATTATTTGGTGGAACATATTTGTGGGAAGTCTAAATAATGTTGTTCTGTGGCTTAGGATGGGTTTTCCATCAATAAAAATACATCCACAGAAATAGAAAATGACACTTGATTTGACTTTATGGGTGCATTAAAGACATGTGGTTGGTCCATCAAAAGTTATTATTAGTATTGGTTCATAGTCATGGGCTCCTACACTCTAGTGTGCAAGACTTGCTGGTTGTGGGAGATTTCCGAGACTTGATAAACCGATCTCACCTATGGTTATGACCAAACGGACAAGGTCTCAAATACAAAAAGTCAAAATGAGCATTCTCTGCACTTGGACACTCCTTTAGAGACCGGGAGGAGAAGCTTGGAGAAGAGTTCCCCAAATCCTTCCTTCGAGGGCGTGCCATGCATTTCCAACCCAAAGGAAGACCCTGGACACTAGAGGGTCTATAGCCGCGTTTCCACGGAGCAGTACGGTGTGGGTCGGCCAGTTCCATAACCAAAAGCGGTTGGAAGTGTCCCCAAAAACCGTACCACTTTGGAGACACCTTGGTCTGGAATCTCAAGCGGGTTTGTGGTATGGTAAATGGTAAATGGTAATGCATTTATATAGCGCATTTTTGCACCCTTCTCGGGCACCCAAAGCGCTTTACATCATGCTTCCACTCACCCCATTCACACACATTCACACCTGGGGCAGACAGAGATGGGGCTGCCATACACGCGCTCAACCTTCTCCGACCACCACCAAACACACCTCTACTGTCACACACATTCATACACCAGTGCTACGGACACTGGAGGCAAGGGGGGTTAAGTGTCTTGCCCAAGGACACAACGACAGTATGAACTGTGGGGCAAGCGGGAATCGAACCTACTACCTTCCTATGCTTTTGATAAGGTGGAGCTAAACACTGGAGCCAGCTGATTGGACGATAGATAATCCTCACTCAAGAAAAAACAGGAAGCAATGAAATTAAACTGAAAATTCCTCCTTGTCCTTATGATAAATGTCATATTCAAACAGAAAACAGGCTAGATGCACTGTTTTTCCAACGACAAAGCTAGCATTTATTAGTATTAGCTGTTTGTGTGTGCTTCATGAATTTAATCATTGTATTTAACATCTACATTGCATGAAACTGCTGCAGCTCTTTGATTTTAATGTGGGCAATAAACCGGAAACAGTTGAATGTTTATTGCAGAAAACATAAGGGCTACTCTCTTATTTAAATTAATTATTAATGCATCCAAAAATCTGCTTCAAATATGTTTTATTCTCAAATAGATTCATGACCTTTGTGTCTCTTGCAACGTCTCTGCAACCAAACTGTCCCATACTGACCCTAGTACAACCTTCAAACGAGGCTAATGTCTCTTGGCCTGGAAACACCTTGGCGTTGCCCCAGAGGGGGGTTGTGTTGCTGCAAATCACGAGAGCACTAACCATTGTGCACCCCAGTGATTAATTAGTCTTGGTAAAATCATCATTATGACTCATCTGTGTCTGTAGAACGTCTCACAGTGTGAAAGGTTCAAGAACGTCCAATCTCACAGTTACACAACCAAAAACAAATTTCTTTCAGTCTCAGTTTACTCATTGCCAGCTCTACAAAGCATGGTTGGACCTCTTAGTCTGAGCATTCTATAAATTGCACTAGCCAGGTGTGCTCATGTGTGTTCGATGCTGAGATCCATAAAAACCTGGTGTGAATTTGAATACCCACTGGGGGAAAGAGAACACGATGGGTTAGCACAACTATTTGGGTAAGACAATCAGAAGCTGTAAAATTAGCGCCAAATACATATTTAGTGGGAAAAGCTTAGGCCAAAGATGAATGTTCTACTGTTGTAATATAAAAGTGAGATTTTAGTGCAGGCCAGGAAATGGATACTGTAAACATCTTGTCCTGTTAAGTGCCTGCTCAGATGTTCAACAAACACTCAGCAACCTCAATGCTATTCAGAAGCATGAGCGCAAAAAATAAAGTAATGTTACTGATTTCAGACGGTCTAAGACAGACAGGAGAGTCCACTTTTGCAAAAAGGGCCACATTTGATGACAGAAAAATGTACCCTCATCAAATTATTATTCTTATTTAGAAAGTACAGGTTTTAGTTGGATTTGAACAAGTTTTGGATAGATTTAACCAAGTTTAAGTTGAATTTTGTCAGGTTTTAGATGGATTTGATCAGAAATTGTATTATGTGTCTTAATGTTGTGGACACAAAGAAGTCATGGGTTTTAGTCACATGACTTTTTCCTGTTTTGAACTTTTGACCATTTAAAAAATAGAACAGCAATGTTTTGAATTGGTGATTGCAATGGCAATGGTCCTAGTTTTTTTTATCACTTGAAACCCATGGATACATTTTGTCAGAGAAGCTGAAGACAAAAAATTTCACCTTGTGTCATGCTTAGCCCCCAAACCTGACTTTGGACTACATTTGCATATATTTAAAAAGTCTTATTAAAGTCAAACAAAGGCAATATTTGATTTTCTAAAGTGTCATGTTAACGTAGCAACTGTTGTAGCTTCTTTCTTCATCAGCCCATCACAAGCTAAATTATGGACTAAAATATTATTGTTGCCAATTGTCGACAGGTTTATTGCGTCAACTTAGAGTCAAAAATATTTTTTTAAAGTACATTTTTCTTCCTGCAGCAGGACCAGGCAGGATTTTGCCTCCCACAGCTCTGTATTCTGCAGTAATGATCTGTCTGTAGCCACTTCACGGTCACTTGACTGTATCTGAAGTGTGCTAAATCAAGGCTCTGAGCAAACCCTGGCTTTTGATGCTCGGGTTGGACTCTTTAATGTGTCCATCCTTCATCTTTGACACCAAGAGTGATTATTTGTTATGTTTTCAGTAGCCCTATCGTTTGGGCAGCTCAGATCACCCATCTATATAATCCCTCTCTAAACCTTTCCAATGTAAAATAATGGTTTGGGTGTTTTTCTTTCCTATTTTTGGGCAAAGGAAGCCCGGCAGTATGAAGTTAAGTCCGGCCAGCGTGCTCTCCTCTGTTCTCTCTCACTGTAGTTTGCAGTTTAATTGTGTTTTGACAACTCTTTTCCATAGCCGGCCCAATTATAGCCTCCAGTTGGGTTCGTAATGATAGTTGTTAATGGGGTGAAAAATGAACGTCCATCTCTGACAGAAACCATAAGCGGAGCCTTTGAAAGGAGAAGTCGGAGCCAAGGAAAGCACAGGCTGGAATGACCTTGCGCTGCTCTCAAGGCCTTTATATAGAAAACATGGCCGACAGGCACTGGCGTATTTGTCCCATTCAACCCCAGCTCTGAGAAAGTTTGTTGGGAAACACGTTTACAGCACAGTTTCTCAATCCCACTTGTTGTCTTTTGTAAAGGTTAGGTTAAAGCAGTGAAGACATAATATGTAACAGGTATACAACCTCAAGAAAGTGTAAGTCAAGAATGGTAGACCTGGATTTGTTCAAGTTTACAGCACAGGACTACGCCAGTGTCTAAGACAAGTTAAGCCAGTAGTAGAGTTGCAAAAACTGTCTATGTCAATCTAAAACTGATCGTGCTAAACACTAGTCTTTGGAGCATGGCTTAGGCTAGTCTTAGCTCAACTATAGCAGCAATAGGAAAACTCAATTAAAATGTGTATTATAGATAGAAATTCACTCTACTTTGCATTCCAGTCGAACTCGTTTACAAGAGTTTAAAACTTTCTTACTACTTGTTAGAACATGTTTGCTTGCCTTGTTATCTTACTCTAGCTTAAACCACTTGTTGTTCTTCCTGAAGATAAACATAAAGGTCATTTTATTATGACGTCATCCAATGGGGTCTAAAAACTTTAAAAACATCATGGACTTTTATTGCCCTTGCTGTTTTACCCTTTAAATGTGTACATCAGGGGTTTGTGTAAACATTGTATAAGTACATTTCATCTGGAGATGAGGTCAGGCTCATTATGAAAAGCCTGTCATCCATTTTGTCAGTGTTAAAACATCAGAGCAATGGGGTAGCTGTGTCAGGGCTACTGTACGAGGCCATGGGAATGACTCGGAGCGACCCCTCACACAGACAGCCGCGCATTAGCAAATGTTGTCAAATTTCTCACGCTTTTTTTCCCCCAAGTCCACTTCTCTTCTCCTCTCTTCTTCTCAGCCTCCTCCACTTGTGAGCCGGCGCCTTCCCTCGGCTCGTCACAGGGAAAGTATCGATCGGCCGCTTCCCAAAGTTATTTTTACTCAAAGATAAACAAAGACGTCCACATTTCCTTGGGAGATGTGGGGTTGCCCAAAGTGTCTTTCTCCTTGTTGTTAGGTTTGTGGGAGGCAGTGGACGGGATGAAGAAGAAGAGGGAGGGTGTTTAGAGACAGACCTATCTACAAAATATCATGTATTTATATAATATTTTCATTATTGTAGATGCAAAAGATATAAAAGTTTTGAATATAAATTATATGTTGTGCTTACTCACTATATTCTATCTGCCATTTTGGAAGGAAAAAGCGAATAAGACATGTATTGCGGCAGTGTAGATATCAGACTGTTTTTTTTTTAAGCAGCTTTAAATTCTCCTGTTTTTGAGCTTTATGTCACAAAACCTATTAGACTTATTTACCAGTCACCTGTTTATGTAAAGCATTAACTTTACTTTGTTCAGTACTTTACTTTGCTGCTACTACACTCCAGAGTCACTCCGGAAGTAAGGTGTGGAAGCTTTTTTAGGCTGTAGGTTTATAAATATAAAATAAAGAGATATGGACACAACACAGTTCTTCAAGTCTCTGCTAACAACAATGTCACATGAGACAAAGACATTAGCCTCTTTAGCTTTATGTATGTGCCATATTCTTGGGTTTTGACTTTACAAAGCTAAGTTTTGGGTCCTTTTTGGCCGTGTCTGGCGAGTGTATTATACTGTAGAAAATAAATCTCTGTTGTCAATACTGACTCGTATTACTGTCGCTGGAAAGAGTTGTCCTGATTATCTTTTTGTTCTGTATTTCCTTCTGTTCAAATAGGACACAGTGAGGTCTCAGTATATAAGTCTATGAATTTACAAATGTTATTAATTTTACTTTTGGGAGTTCAAACATTTTATCTTGACAAATACAGCACATGTATATGACGAACAGTAAAGAAAAAGTATGTTTGTCAACTTTACAATTTTATATCAATGAAGCTTGTTAATGTGACTTGAAACAGAGGCCTTTGTCACATGATATTGTTGCTGTCTAACACTGAGTTGACATAAGTAGATTTAAATGTGCAGAACGAGGGGCTGGTGTGGTCAGTGGATCTTGGTTTACAGTACATAATGTCTTTCTCAATGTAACGGGAAGTCTTTTACATCCACAGATCAGTATATAGCTCACCTTAGACTTTGAGCTCTGACTTCAGCGAATATGTCCGTCTCGAGGATATATTCCCAGTATTTATCCGTATTTAACTTCTGTTTTTCCTTTAAGCACTGTTAAGCCCAACCACCAATGAAAATGTCCCTTATTCGTTATGGAGCATGTGTATTGGTCCATATTATTGCCCATTTTTCTATGAATTAGCGCTGATGCTAAGCTCTAGCCATGTTCCCAATGCTTAGTTTACTGCAGGCCGTGTCCAGTCACAGTTCACATCCTGCAATGTGCTGACTGGCTGATCAGTTCCTACTAAAGACATTCTTACATGAACAAACATTTAGTAACAAAGCCATTTGATGCCTTTGTAGTTTTGAAGCACCCTACAGTTTCCCAGAATGCTTTGTGCAAGACATTGCTGTGCAGTTGACCAATCTATAGCAGTGATGAAGTGAATATTTTCCACATGCTTCAACTCTTTTATATATCTACCTTTTTTTGTCTCTTCTAGGGGCGCAGGTAAAACACATGTATTAGCACTGGTTTTGCCGTGGGAAAAAAAGATGTATAGTGCATCATCAAGAAAAATAGACTGTAGAAACTGACGTAGGGCACAGAGAGTTAAAGTAATACGTTTTTCAAAGATCATTCTTATTACAATTTGCTCTCAGGTGATTAAGACATTCTAATAAAATCACTGAGAGCATGTTAAACCCCACTCCTGGCTTTTATAGACGTGTCAAAGAGCTGTCAATTATACAGGCTCGTCATGGCCTGCTTTCAGAGCTGAAGGAATTAGGAGTTACGGGCCCTTTAATGGTGCCAGTTTTCAGAGCAGAGAAACAGTTCGGGCTGGTTTCCCTCCAGAGCCGTCCAGACCACCTAGCGCTGCATGGGAGCCTGGTGACAAGCACTTTGATTATTATGCCTGTACTCCCTGCCAGGGCTAAATTTAAGTGTTCCCATAAAGTCCAGAAGAAATAAGACTTGGGAATGGCCTGTGTCTGTGAACTGCGAGCGGGGAGAGAGGCTGTGTGTATTTAGGGTCTCCTCTGGTCAGCGTTGTCGCTAGTCCGAGGGATAAGAATAGGATGTGCTGCAGCTTAAACGGAGACTAAAGCCGGACTTCCCACATCTCCCACTTACTGCTGGCACTTGTGTTATTCTCTGAACACTTGTCGACGTGGCCCCATTTTCCCTTTTTTCTCAAATATTTGACATAACCCTGTTGTTGTGATGGATGTAAATATTCCCTAAGATCTCCACAAGAAACATTTCCAGACCAAAATTACATGGCATATTATAATAATCTTTGTGACCTAGTATGTAATGAGATTTTCTGAATTGTAAGTAGGCAAGTTGAGGTGGTGGATGGGACATACCTGTTTGTTTTCCTGAGTCATGGTTAGGTTTTGATTTTTAAACGTACAGTGGATGACTTTTGTTCCTTTTGCTGGTTTGTTTACACTTGTTGTCACTTCCTGGCCACTGTGATGTAAAATTCAGACGAAGGGCAGGCAGTGATTTTACTGAAGCTAAAGTGTGAATATGGTGATGTTTTGTTTGGGTTACTGTCGCTCCAATTGATCAAACTTAGACACCAACAAGAGTTTCAGTCGAGTTCCCAAAGAAAGCATTAAAGTGAAGTTGGATAACCAGGGCAAAAGTGAAAAACATAAATAGAGAAAAAAGGAAGCTAAGAAAAATGCGTATAAATATTAATAATTAATAATTGTTGAATTGCATTGGTCTGACGCTGAACTCTGTAGCTTAAAGTGAGACAGGATATTGTTTTTGGAGTTATTATTATTACTATTATAACAATATTGTCAAAGTGTACTCTTGTGAAAATGTGAACCCATAAAGAATATTCTGTACTGTTGTATAAAGACTAAAAGTTGTAAATAAATAAATGGGATGAATTTCCACCAACAGGCCACATTACAACCTAATTGACAGATGAACTATTCTTCTGTGTAAAACAAGCTAAAGATATCACCATTTTATTATTAGCGTTCCAAAAATATGAGCTGGTATTTCTTAATGGACTCCTCTCTGGGTCATGCACTCATGGCCTTCGTTTGCTCCTGGAACTCGTGAGAATTTCCAAATAGTTTAATTGAACGAGGTGAATGACAGACGGCTCCGGAGCACATGGCGTCGACTCGAAACAGATGCTACGAGTGTTCGTCCGTCCGTTCATCCACGTCCCTGTTCGTTCACACTGTTCACTAACTTCTGTCCCTGTGCGAGCGTCTGCGAGGGGTCAGAGGTGATGAGGTGCTAAAGAGGTCTCTGACACTCCGACACAAACACGGCGGCTCCCCACAGAGTCGACCTGTCACCGCCTGCAGTGTGATTTATACTGCGCTCTTCTTATGGCAGGGCCGTCCAAACTTTTTGAAAAGAGGGCCGCGTTTGATGAGAGGAAAGTTTCCAGGGGCCGACAGTCTCTTCTAATTTAATTTCAGGTTTTAGTTGGATTTGAACAGGTTTTACTTGGATTGAGCAGGTTTTAGTTGGATTTGAAGAGTTTTTTGTTGGATTCAAACAAGTTTTAGTTTGATTTAAACAAGTTCAGATTTGAACATGTTTTAGTTGGATTTAAACAGGTTTTATTGGGATTTAAACAGGTTTTATTCAGATTTGAACATGTTTTAGTTGGATTTGAACATATTTTGGGGGGATTTTAACAGATTTTTGTTGGATTTGAACAGGTTTTAGTTAAATTTGAGCTAGATCTGATGTGTTCAGTCCAAATCCTGTTGTATATTGTATATGAGATATTTCTCAGTTTATTTATTATTATTATTATTTATTTATTTATCAGTATTTTGAAATGTTAGTTTATTTTATTCCAGGTTTCTTTTATTCAGTACAGTACTTCTGAACTTTGTTATTTTTAAGTTGCAAGTTTATGTTAAAAGTCCTAAAAAGCCACTGTAGTCTGACATTCATTAACATTTTCTCAAACGAAGCTCGTCTTGTGATAAAGTGTGCAAAATGTACTTTTTCTTAATAATCTCAAAAGTTTAAATCCTCTTGGGTCTCCTGGTTTGTGAATAAACACTCTTTTCTGCTTCTAACGGTCTGTTCTTTCTCTTTTCCATGTTCTCCTCTGTGTGCTCCACCTGTTCTGGATCCTGACAGGTCAGTAACATTTTATTTATGTTTCGTCTTTAGAAAACATTACATTTTTGACATAACAGTCCAATAACAAGGTCATATTTACAAGCACGGTTAATTTGCTTTTAGAAAACTGTTAGAAAAACCATAAAGGCTTCACCTAATTCTCAACTTTGACCCAGTAATATGCTGATAACTTACTCCATAAACTGGCCAGATTGAACTTCACCCGTAACTGAAATACCTACATACTTTAGACGTAAACTTAGAGTCAACGGAGTTCCATTAACTACCGTATTTTTCGCACCATAAGACGCACCCGACCATAAGACGCACCTGGTTTTTAGAGGAGAAAAATAGAAAAAAAAATACCAAATAGCGTAATAAAATATTTAATAAAGTATAACAGAATAATATTTGAATTATATGACTGGAGTGAAGGGCATGCGCACTGCTGTGTACTGTAACACCGCCTACTACATGCTATCCTCCAATAGCAGAGTATGTGAGCGGTGCGGAGTGGGAGCGGAGCGAGGAGTGGAGTTGTGTGATTTTGCCAGGTGCGAGGAGCGGATTTTTAAAATGTTGGAGCGTTGTGATTTTCTTCCGCTCCGAAACGCTCCACTATCGCTCAATTACCAATCACGAGCCAGGAGTCCCTGGACCAAACCACTGTCAGGAGACGGAGGGGGACTCAAAATGTTTCTAATCATATTTTGCATTTGTTTGCATTTGTATTGTTTTATTAGTACTTTCACAAACATTTATATAAAGTACTGCGTATTCGTTTTACACTACATGCATCTTCCAATCTGATCAGACACTGGTGTTATTAAAAAAAAAAAAAAAAAAAAATACCCTGGAGCGAAAACGGAGCGAGACGTAAAAGGACGGAGTGGGGAGGAGCGAGGAGCGGAAAACAGTACACCCAGAGCGGAGCTTAATTATGAAATACTTTGAGCGTGAAGCGCAAATTCTTCCTGCTCAGCTCCGCTCACATACTCTGTCCAATAGCATACGGCGGTGACACAGTACAGCAGCATCGCGCCTTCCTGCACACATCGGCTTCCGTAAGTAAGGTGAGGGAGGACCCGCTGCCGCTCTGCCACTACGGGGGGGGGGGCCGCTGCCACTCTGCCAGTATCTCAGTGGACTACTGAGAAGCCTGGACACGGGGCGGGGGAGGGATGATGCAGTTTCCAGGGACACGGAAGGTCCCGGGGGACCCGCTGCCGCTCTGCAACTCGGAGCGGCAGTCTTATGGTGCCTGCGTCTTAAGTGCCTGCTGACCATAAGACGCAGGCACTTTTCCTCCCACTATTTGGTGAAGAAAAAGTGCGTCTTATGGTCCGAAAAATACGGTACTTCTTAAAAATTATGTCTGGGCTGATGGTTTATTTCATGAAGCAAACTGCAAATCTTTGTTGTGATTTCTTCCTTCTTTTTACTTTTATTGTCTTTTGACACCCAAGCATTCATAACAAAAGAACAGAACTTTCTTAAGACTGGGCCTTGAAACAGTCAAGTAAAAGACAATAAGTGATATAATTACACACGTGACACAATGAAGCACAAAGAATCCTAATCATCTTCTTTTAAAAACAGTGAGGCATTCCTTTGTATGTGTGCCTTTTTTCATTCAAACAGTGACTTATATCAGGAGGATTAGCATTGTGCTATTGCTGCTAATCCCTGACTCTTATGTGTATGCTAATGCGAGCTACACTTTTCTGAGTTTCATAAAATAAAGTAGTGCTGTTAATGTTTTTTGTTTTGTTTTCAAAGCTGTTTCAGTGCCTTCTGTTTTAAAAGTGAGCAGCGAACACAACGTCTCTGATCTGTTAAACACATGTTAGTTCACAGCTGGGTTGTGTTAGCCGCTACATCCTGCTAATAAATGAACAAGATAATCAAAGTCAAATTAAATGTCCAAATGTCTCTGAATACCTGGGCCGAGATGTCATTCTGCACAGCTTCCCACAAAAGGAGCAGCTCAGTGTGTCCGGAGTAGCTTTATTGCTCGATTTGTCACTGACAGTTCCAAGCTTTTATTTAATTTTTTTCACACTCCCAAGGTGAAGAGGAATGAATGATGGCTGACAGACTGCTTTTTCATTTGGACCTCTTCTACTTTTCCGTGAGAAAGTCAGGGAGGACAAATGGGGAAGAAGTCGGGCCCGCTCATCAATCCTGAAAGTCGGAAAGGCCGTCGTTCCGAGAGGCTGCGAGGAGGAAGAGAAGTTGTGGGAGGCGCGGTTTAGACGAGGGGAGTCCCAGCAGGAGCGAACGTACACATACGCTCAGAGGAGGAAAAATAACACTCATATATCTGCCACGTCAACAGCCCGGCCTCTGTTTGCTCAGCGCTGACACCCCAACGGCCCGAGTGCTACTGGAGATTCTCATCGCCCTCGTTTTCCCGCCGTAGGTGCCGAAATAGATTCTCGAACTCTGTGTTTTTTGGCGTAAGGTGACGTCTCTGTTTGTTTAGTTTAAGTGCACATCAGGGCCCTGGAAGAAGAATGCAGCAAGATTAATGGGATACAGTTAATTTTAAGGTTTTCAGTGTCAGAAAATTGGCTCACGCTGAGTCATTGATTTGGACAGTTTTGGTGGCAAAATAAATTTCCACAATACTTTTTCCAATTCATATTTTGTTATTTTTACAGTTGCCATGTTTTCATCAGAGCATTTTTTGCCTTCTTCTTAGTAGTTAAAATATTTCCCAAACTGCAGAATAGAAAGAGAATAGAAAGTCACACTGGAGCAGAGTCAAGTGTTCAGAGGAGGTCACTGAGTACAAGAGGCTTTGTATCTGGACAAGTCATCCATCTTCTTCTGCTTTTCTGGGGCTGGGTCGCAGAGGCAGCAGTTTAAGCAGATGCTTCCCTCTCCCCAGACACTTCCTCCAGCTCTTCTGGGAGAATACCGAGGTGTTCCCAGGCCAGCGTGGACAACCCAAACAGAAAAATATACTTGTTCATTAAGAACAAACATTTACTCAGTAGTGCAAACGGGAATTTGTGCAGTTTAAGTAAATACAAGATTACAAAAAAGAAAATGTGGATGTGGTAATTACAAAAAAATGTACCATGACAATTGTACAAGGGCAAATCTTTTGTTATTTGCGTTTTACATTTTAGCAGTAAGTCAGTGAATGTAGGCTTGTTTAGTTGTGAAACTCTCTCTAGCATCAATACTGGCTTTTTTCTTTATTCGTATTGTTTTTAAGATTATCTGTAGAAACAAGACCTTTGGCGGATGAAAATCCAACCTGAAAGCTACATCTTTTTACACTGAGAAACCACACAAAAAGATCAAAAGCAATAGAGAAAAGGGAAGCTAACGGAAACAAATAGAAATATTGGCAATGCATCCTCAAGACCGGAGATAATTACAGGATCGGTCTGACACAGAAGTGTATGGTAAGCTCTAAACTTCACTCTGATGTAATGTATTAGTTTATTTTACAGCAGGTCATTCTGTTGTTGTGGGGTTTGGGAGGATAAAGTTATTTATTTTAGTTTAACAGCTTTGACTTTATATATATTAACCCAATAGTTGGGCTTTATATTAAAACAACCTTTAAAGAATCAGTGCTAAGACCATGTTACATTTCACTGCGTAACATAAAATACATCTACGCCTGTCCCTGAGATGAGTTTAGGGTTGTTCTTCAAACTAGAAAAATAGGTTTTCTGCCTATTTTCCAATGACCACATCTTGTCAAAAGTTGGTGTCCAGCTTCGGCGTTAGCCCAGATCCTGTATTTTCTGAACAGGCCTTATTCTACTGGGCCTGTGGGTGGCTGTGGTACGTGTCTGTCCATATTTGTCTGTCTTGGCCTGAACTCAGACTTTAGCAGGATTCAGCGCTCTCTCTTTCACCACACTGTGCCTCTCTAAAGGCCCCAGCGCCAATTCAAACACAGCTCCGTTTTCTATATCACACAGTTTACCGTCCGATATCCCCCAATGTTGTTTTAAAGTTGAATTAAACATAAAGCAATAAGCAATATATTATTTCTACAATTACAAAAACCTTCCTGTTCTTTTCCTCTTTAAAGCAGGAGCATGGGTTTGTGGTTTAGCTCGCAGCTCACAGACATTTAAAACCTGTGATTAGACATTGCAGGCTCACATTAGGTCTCTTTAGAGGTTATTAAACTGAAGATGTAGTAGTCTAAGCTGTAATCAGATCCTCTCTGTGTCCAATTCTATCATGACATCCTCAGTATCAGTGAACAAAGTGCTTCAAAACAACAGGCCACATATTCTGTGTGTGTTATAGGTTTAGAGTAAATGAATTAGTGAGTCTTTAGGTGCCACTTTCTGCTTTTTGAAAAATCTATTCTTGTCCATTAGACTAAATAAACAGAGAAAAGAAATCCCAAGAGGTGGTAATTTCTCCAACCACCTCAGCATTGACTTTTCAACCACACATATAAAAGCCTTTTCCTTTTTCCTCACTTGTCAAAAGCTGGTGAAAATGGTGTTAAACATTTATTGCCTTTTTTTGGACACTGGTACTTTTTGGTGTTCTCTGACTTTTTCTAGAAGTTAAAAAGGCCATTTAACTCACTGTCTATAAGAATTCTATAGTTTACTACATTCCTAAACAACCGTACAACTACTGTATTTTCTAAGCTTATTTTAAATGCTATTTAGCTCTTTTCTCCAATAAGTATAAAACCCCCAGAATTCTTCACTTCTTGACGATTGTGGGGTTACATAATCAGTTCTTCTACCAAAGGAGCAGTGCCAGTTGTACTATCATTATATCAAACACATTGTACAGATTATACTTACTGCTCTGTCTTTAAAGTCGACTTAAAGGACATTTTGACTGATGAGCTGGAAATCCTGCTCAGCTTTTTTCTCACATGAAGAGCCCTGTGTGTTTTGAACTTTGCATGAGAAGACTTTGGCTTGAGTGGGAAAAGCTACTGGGGCTTTCTCTTCTTATATACTTGAGTCCTGCAAAGTCATCCTCTCCAAGGCCACTAAAAGTTACTGCCACTGGAGAAAAAAGGCACGCACTTAGCTGTGTGTTTGATCTGGCTTGTGAAATATGCCGTCGGACAGCGTTTCATATAATCCCATACTGTTCATAACAGACGGCCAGCCTTATGACGGCCGTAAATTACAAAATGGCCGACCTAAGCAGAGAAAGAAAGGAGGAAGAAGGAAAAAAAGGGGGAAGGATGGTAAAAACACAGACTTTAGAAACCCAGCATCACGGCCTCTCCTGCTCCAGCGCCGTGGGATCAAAAAACGGGGAGGATTTGAACGAGTAAATCATTTGCTCGGAGCGGTGAACTCTCAGGGCCGACGCGGTGACTCAGAGGAGTGTGTGTTCGGTATCGAGCGCAGGCATCACAGCAACACTTCACAGAAACACCACACAAAAACCTGGCTCCTTTCTGTTCACACTTTTCCTCAAACGATGGAAAAATGTTAAGCCTTTGAAGTTGAGATAAAGCAGATTCATCACGTTCACAGATGAAGGTCAGTAAAACATGAAGTTGGCTGATGTTGAAGATATAGACAAAAAAACAGGTCCTTTTTTTCCACATTTGGGTATGAGGTCAGTAGTTTAGCCAATTAAAACTGAACTTTTTAGTGAGTGCACTTGGCCTTATGATTACAGTTCAATTTAAAGAGCTTTACTTATCTGTTTTCAGCATCAGCAAAAGATACATACCTTCATAAATACATGCAGACAATAGCACCAAGAAGCTATTTAAACCAGGTAATATTATTTTTGTAATGCTACTGAATGTTTCTTTAGACACAGAACTGTGACTGTAGGGGATCTGCTCACTAACAGTGGACTGTAGATCTGGTAAAGACAGGATAAACCCAAAAGGTTAATAATGCATGCCACATACTCAAGTGACCCGGGTTTGATTCCAGCTCCGGTCATTCCCCTATATTTCCAATCTGTCTACACCAGACGTGTCCAAAGTCAGGTCCAGGGGCCAACCACGGCACAAAGTGAGATTTAATGAGGCTCTCAGCTTCAAAGAAAAAAATTTTAGGTTTATGGCCCCAGCAGTAGCAGCTTTATACAAACAGGTCAAAATACAGACTAAAACCTGTTCAAAACCAACTAAAACCTGTTTAAATTTAACAAAAACATGTTCAAATCCAACTAAAACCTGTTCAAATCCAACTAAAACCTGTTCAAAACCAAATAAAACGTGTTCAAATTTAACAAAAACATGTTCAAATCCAACCAAAACCTGTTCAAATTTAACAAAAACTTTTTTTGAACACACCCCTTTCATCTATTTGCCCAATTGCACAGCCTTAAGAGCGTGCATATCATGAATACTGGATCTTGTTTGTTTTCTGAGAATCTACTGCACCTACTGGTAACTTGTTTGCCACTTAGCAATAAAAAATATACTAAAAACCTGGATTATTCTGGTTAGTCACATTGTACTGCTATTATTTTGAACAATACTGTATATATGTGTATTTATATATACATAAACAGTATATACAGCTCTGGAAAAAATTAAGAGACCACTTCAAAATGTATGTGTAAAAATATTGTAATTTAGAGCATTTATTTGCAAGAGAATAGATGTAACCACAGAAGTGTTTTTTTTTTACTTTTCCTTATTAAATAAGATTTGGTTCAGGTGATCACCTAATCCCTGTGTTGGGATTCAACAGACATTGGAATGGAATGGCTTCCAAACTTGAGCTTTTCTTGTACACACATTTTTCCTTATAACAAACAAAAATACCTTTTTTAATGTTTATTTTTTGGCTACAGGTACAAAAATACATTTCACTGAACAGAGCACTGTTTGTTACTGTCCATGTGTCAAATAAAGCTTTAGAAATGTTTTAGATCGTGGTTTATGTGTTGATTCATGGCTTTTCCGTAACATTTTACCGAATCCCTCCTAAGTCTGATACCTGCCTCTGTCCGCTCTCTCTGAGGTAAAAACTGAACCTGGGACATTTATAGCCTCTCTCTGATATTATTGCACCAGCAGCCCCCTTTTGTTTTTCTTCACCTCTCACTCCTGCTCCGCTCTTATGAAATTCCTGAGTGTGACGGCGCTTTTGTCAGACGTGGAAATGTTTGATTTCTGCGGTGTCTTTAAGCTGGAGCAGGAGAGAAATAGACCTGGGACGTACAGCTCAAGTGGATCCTGAGGCTCGTTTTTGGTGTTAAACATTGAATGAG
This sequence comes from Perccottus glenii, assembly GCA_024416835.2. NCBI lineage: Eukaryota > Metazoa > Chordata > Actinopteri > Gobiiformes > Odontobutidae > Perccottus > Perccottus glenii. Next base: position 5,518,011 of record CM044550.2, on the reverse strand, counting down.
GATGTTTTCGTTTTTTCTAAACTTGTGCAAAGTCAAGTGTGAACAAAGGGTGTAATAGAAGAATGCTTCAAAAATCCAAAGCCAGGACTATTTTCTTGATTCCTCCCCCAACTTTGTGGACACACTAAGAACTAACTGTGTGTGTGGTCGACTTTCAAAGAAGTGGAGCTTAACACAGCAGTCAAATACAAATTTAGTGCAGAAATATGAATCTAATGTTGATAAAGCTGTGATAAAGTAGAAACAGTCTAATGTTTACAGCAGCAGTGTACAGCTGTACCTCCAGCGTCTCATCACTACACACCAGGATTTATGATCTTCTTATCAAATCTGGTTTATGTCTCAAATAGAAACAGACTCTTGTGTCTCTTGTGATGTCTCTGTTTGTGCAGCAGACGTCTCTCTCTGGACACAGCTCAGTGGAAACACAAGCCTCTTCAGGAGAAACTCAACCAAACAAGACTATTAGGGCCAAAATTGGAATAATTAGAAAGCTCAAATTTGAATCTTACAACAGGATACAACAAGAGAAAATTAGCTGTAATATTCTAGCTTAAGTGTCCTTCTAACAGTCTTTTAATTTTCTATTCATATGTTCCTGCTAATGCAATGTAATCACATGAACAAGACATGGTTAATTTGAGAAAACATGTTTTTTCTTTCAGTAACTGTGCCTTACTGCTACAGCCGGGTTAGGGCAGGGTTACTACTTTTAAAATGTCTCTTAACGTACGTCGCATTGACCCGCTTGCAGTGTCTCTGTTGGACTTTACAAGTCTCTTCCTAGGTGTAACTCTGTCTAATCCAGGTCAAAGCAGCTTGGGGGGGGGTCTTACCTGCCTGTGTGTTTCCAGTTTGAGGATGCTGTGAGCGTCAGCTGAGAAGAAACAGACCTCAGACCTGTTTTCCATCACCACGAGCTCCACACATTCACCCATTCATTCTCCGAGGATTAAACCAGCCAATGGCGACGCAGCTTGGCTCTCCATAACAAACATGACACAGAGGCACTATCTTCTCGATGAAAGCAAACGGCATCTAATGTGCTTTTTTAAACACAATAATCCTGGAAATTTTATTGAAGTTTCCACACCCTCGGATGTGAGAGCAACAAAATGAAACCTGTTGCTGCTTTTTGTTTGTGAGCCTAATTACATTCCTCAGATGCCAAAGATGAAAGATCAGGGAACACATTAACCTGCATGACTTCCTCCTCGGACAGAGCTGCGAGGAATAAAGGAGTCCTGGAATAGTTTGTGTGTTTACGATACTGGGATGAAGCTGTGTCCTTCTTGGAGCATAAGGCCATGATTAGCTTGTTTTAAAGTATGTTAAAGTTTTTACTTTTAGTTGGAGGAAGATGATGAACAAGAGACCTTTATTACCAAACAAGTTTAGTTTGATTAGTCTGTGTGGAAGTGGAAGATTAATATTTGATGTCAACCATTAAATCTTATGAAAACTGTTGTTGTTGGGTTTGTGAAGAGAAGTGTGACGCTCGTTCCTTTTGTTGATTGGGCCAAAGAGAGCTTGCAAAAACTAAAATTAAACCAGAAATAGAAGTGTTAAGTAATAACAGTACTCTTTTCTGAACGTCTGTTATGCCTTTGACGATGACTGATTAAGTTCATTAAGTTTGTTCTGTTTAACCTTTATTTAACAAGGTTCAAGGTCTCCTTTACAAGAGTGACCAGGTCAGGAGGTCTGCAGCACACGTCATCATGAAAATAAATACAAGTTACAACAAACTAGAGCAGAATAGTACAACAACAAATTAAAAGTGCAGTAATATAAAAAGCTAAATTGTGGACAACGTAACAATTTATAAAAAAACAGGCACTGCCCAACATTCTCTGTCTCTGTCCAAAAATATACAAACGAAATAAGGTCTGACATTTTCAGTTCAGACTGGAGCCAAGATAGGTTAATCAACTTAAAACCTCCCAAAAACTCCTTCCCTCGTGCTCTTAAACCCGAAAACAACAGTGACTTGTTTACCTTTCTTTAAGTAAATCACCCTCGCTAAATTCAAAAACATTACATCAAACCATAAACTTCTCTAGATTCACAGTCAGACCAATGCCATCCTGCAATACACACATTGTTAATATTTATTTCACTTTTCTCTACTTACAAATTTGGATAAAAATTAATAAAAAATAATAATAATCTACAGAATTTCTTTTAGATATAGACTCTTTTCTTCAAATACAAGTAAAAAAAAACACACTGCGCTTTTAACAAGTCCATGTTTCTGGTCTATTGCTTTAAAAGGGACCAATATATGACAATGTGAACCCCATTTGAAACAGTCTGTGTGTACCAGGCTTAGTTTGGATTTTTGAACAGAATAGTTTCAGAGTTCAAAACATGTAAGGTGTAAACTAAAGTGTAGTAGTGTCATTTAAATGGGAATGAATGGAGCTAGGTTTTTGGAGACAACCTCTCCTTTTGTATTCTACTCCAAACCCCAGTCTAATAAATGGGGTTTGATTTGTTAAAATATATTATTAGCACAATGATGAGTTCTATATTCGTATTTAAAAACAGCATTTCTCCACCATATAAAGTTACACTTCAATGCGGTATAGCCCTGACAAAACACTGCTACAGCCATTTAATAAAACTGCAGTCAACTCCGGTTACATCTCTATATCTCCGTTCTGACATCTGGGCTCCGCAGAGTGAGGCGAGCCTGTAATAATCACGTCAGGGCTCCTTTATATACTGCTGTGTTTACCACCGACAGCACAATACAGGGAAACGTGGCCATAATGAGCGCTGTGCCCCGCTGCGATAAGAGGCATGTGGACATCGCTGCTCACACGGACGCTTCAAAGACCTCTGTGATCTGAGCCTCTGTGGTTTAAGGGTAACTAACCTGAAATAAAAGACTTGTAGTGGTTAGCGGCAGAATAAAAAACAGACTTTTAGAGATGAAGACCCTTGTCACACCCATAAGTGACGTCACAGAGCCTGTCAGAAGTGTTAGTTTTACAGACGTTAGCAGGTATCTAAGAGAAGTTGTGAAGAGTCTGAGGCAGATAACTACCCTGTGAGTGTGTGGAGTCTGGAGGAAATAGAGTCGTCACAGTGAAGGCAGGTGCTGAGAGCTAAACTCTGACCCTTTCACCAGATTTAGGCGCTTTATATGATCGATTCTCTCTCCTCTTTCACTAAACACTATCACTCCATGAGTTTGGACTGGACTTTTAGAAGTTACATTTAATCAAGTGCATAAGATAAAAAGTACTGGGTACATTTCCAAAAGCACAGTTTGGACACAAATGTTACGTTTACTAAAGGTTGTTTCAGTTTAGTTGAAGAGGCTTGTGCTTCCACTGAGCTGTGTCCAGACATTATATTATAAACTATTCCCTGTCCCAATCCTGAAAAGTATTGGTCTTGTCTTGGGGTTATTACACTTGACTACCACACGAATAGCATTTGTGTTTTCCGACCTCTAAAAGGCTGTTGTCTTGTGAACATGTGGCAAAAATGCTTCAGGCATTGGCCTTCTTACGTGAGACCCCTTGTCATTATATCATGTGAATCCAAATGCGTGTTAAAAAGAGTCTACCCCACATCTGTTTACATACCACCTTCCGCTCCATTCCCAGCCCTCATTGCCCTCGGTTTGCCCCCTGTTTGCCCCGAGCAGAACTCATCAGCTCCGGCCGGCTCAGCTCTGGGGCACAAGCCTGTGGGGTCCCAGAGGAGGAGGAGGACCCCGGCCCGGTTCATCCACGCAGCTTAGGAGAGGGCAGGGATTGGGTTTTAGGCGACAGGTGCCAGAGGGACCGGGACGTGGCACACACACACACCGACAGAAATGCACTCGCGCTGAATGTGGCCTGTCCTAATCCCCGGCCCAGCTGTTGCAGTTGCTCGCCCAATCAGTCTAAAGTGTCGAGCGCTGGGGTGTGCCAACAAGTACAGACCAGTGTGACATTTGATTTGAGTCATTTACAGGTTTGGATATGTTTATTTTACAGTCTACAAACATTTCCATAAGTCATAAAAAATAAACACTCCTTTACAGCAACAAAAGCAGTGCTATATCCCATTTATCTTTAAATGCGTGTAATTCAGAATCACTAAATTAGACATTTGAGTGTATTACTATTACACTAATGGACTTCTACTCAAGTATGTTGGCTGCCATCTGGTTTAGCGTAGCAGATGGAGCAGGAATGATAAGAAGCTGTAGCCTTCACATATTTCTGCACACATTTATGTTACCTCACCTCATATACATTTGTTTATTTTGAATGTCTCTAGCAACATTGAACTGTTTTGTGGCTTGAGCGATGTGTGCTCATGTCTTTAGCATTTTTGCGTCTTCTTTGGTTTGGTCTGGGCTGAGACCTCTTTCTTTGCCAGTACGTATTTGGTATTGACCAGTATAATTTAGCTTGATTTTTGCAAATGACAGCAAACTGACTACATGTGTGTGCTGTCTGTGAGAGGATAGAGAACATTAGTAAGTCTGTTTATATAAGTATTTAGGTTACAGCAGCTTAAGGTTAAAGGTACAGGACTTTGTTGGATTCTGTACAGGATAATAATAATATCACATGGAGGTGCCAAAGTTCTACACAGATGGTTTTAGGATTACCTTGACAAGATCAGCGTACATGTTATTAAAGCTGCAGAATCTACATGACAGTAAAATGCTATTAGTGCCATAAACATAGAACAAATGTACAGCTTCAAGGCAAACAGAAATATGTGAATGTCTTCTTATAATTCATGCTCCATCTGCTAATGCTAAACCCTAATGCTAATGGTTGGCTGCTGTTTGTTCAATTTTAAATTGATTAGATTGCCTTCCGTCTCATTCGCCGTTTCTTCTTCAGTATTTGTATTTTGCTGTTTACTATGTCGTGTTAGTATCAGTTAAAGGAAGCAGGAGGCGGCTGGGGTTTAGGTAGCTGCCTCAGATACCAGTTGTCCTGGAGAGCTCTGAAACATACCTCTGTCGTCTCGATGACCGCTCGGACACTCGGTCTGATAGATTCATAACACATGTTCTCTCCCCGCGACACACAAATAACACCCCTCTCATTCATCATCTCACATCAGACCGGGCCAGGGCTATCACGGTCCTGCCCCCAAAGGCCAGCGGAGGTGAGACGAGGGCAGACTCTCATCGGGTCTGACTTGGCTTAGAGCTGACCCGTCTCTGCTTGACCCTAATGCATGCTGGTTACGGCTAATTCATCAAGGCTCAGGAGGAAAAGGAGCTGTGTCGGTCTGGGCCATGGGGGGGGCACTATGTCTGTTGTCAGAGTCATGGTTCCTGTCATCGCTGCAGTGTCTCGGTGCTCAGCAGATTACAAACACAGGCTGAAGTCTTTATTTTTATTGTCAAGTGAGAGTCCTATAGTACACTTTGGACGGCGTCAAATTCGAGGTATTTTTACAGTAGTTTAATCAGAGTTGAAGGAAATCATATGCAGCAGAAAATAGATAGAAGTTGGAACTGTGTGTCACCAGTTGCCAGGACCTACCAGTTTTGGATTCATACTAAGACCAATTAAAGGTAATTAAAGGTAAAAAAAAATTCAATCATGAACTTAAACTTAACTTTTATAAACTTTTAAAGGGGTGCGTTTTACCAAATGGGAAACAACTCTGTTGCAGTACCAGGAATGGCCACTATGTGAAGGACTGAGAAGTCTACATCTAGTTCTTCTAACATATCCATGACTCTATTGTGTTTGATCTCCAGAGGGAAAGCTTATTCTGTGACATGTCAAATGTTTTGCTAGAATAAGAAAGTTTAAAAAAGGCACATTTATATAATTTTAAATGGTAAATGGTAAATGGCATGCATTTATATAGCGCTTTTTTGCACCCTTCTCAGGCACCCAAAGCGCTTTACATCGTGCTTCCACTCACCCCATTCACACACATTCACACCTGGGGCAGACAGAGAGGGGGGCTGCCATACACACGGCGCTCAACCTTCTCCTACCACCACCAAACACACCTCTACAGTCACACACATTCATACACCAGTGCTACGGACACTGGAGGCAAGGTGGGTTAAGTGTCTTGCCCAAGGACACAACGAAAGTATGAACAGGGCAGAGCGGGAATCAAACCGCCAACCTTCCGGTTATAGGACGACTGCTCTACCACTGAGCCGTCCCTAATTTTTATACATTTTAATACATGAGGTCTCAAAATGTCAAAACTCTTACAAGACATTTGGAGTCGACATGCATGAAGTGAGGTTGGCGTAGAGAAAGATATGCTAATATGCATCACTGTACCTTATTTTTTATGTTTCCCTTCGGCAATGCAAAAAAAAGTGTTTTGCAAATTTTAAGGCTTCCCTTCACAAATCACAAAATAGTTACTTAACACAACAAATAAGAAATAAGAGTCCAAATGTAAAAATGACCTGTAAGATTTAAGTCTGATGACTCAGCAGTGTGTAAAGTAAAGTGTGTGTAAAGTTAGCACACTGGATTGTTGAGCTTTTGACACCAGTGAAGCAGGTTACCAGTTATTCGCGGGGCTAACACTTAGAGACACACTTAAACAACCACTTTCTCACATTCATTTAGTACTTTCAGATTTTATTAGATTTCTCTTTGGACAGTAGTTCCAGCCCGGGGATTGAACCCATGTGCTACTCATTGCTTCAGTCATAAACAATAAAAGCACAGAGGATTTTAAAATTTCTATGCATCAAAATGTCATCAAGATTAGACATTTAAAAATAAAAATATATTAATAAATAATAAAAGCTGCCATGGACTGAGGCATTTGTCATTAAGACTTTATGTTTGGCAAAATGTCAAAATCTTATGCTAAACTAACTGTATACATCTTACATCTGTTCTGATAAAACAGCTCTAAATGAATATTTCACAACAGTGTCTTGCAGTCCACATAAGCTGCATCATTATCTCCTCTCGCAGCTCAGTCTTAATTTGTTTCTGTAGAAAAAGCCGCTCGGAGCTGGCACGCCTGACATAAAGACAGTTTGATCTAGTTTTAAGCCCAGTCGGGGTGAAGTTAAGCAAATAAGCAATTTGCAAGCTGTTGCGAGAGATAAACCCTTGAGACTGTGGAGCAGAGGCGTCTCTACTGTCACTGTTTGGATGTATTTAAAACTAATGTTACCACTTCATTCCAGTCTATTAAGTTTAAATCGACTACAATTGTTTTTTTGTTTTGTTTTTTATTTTTATTTCTAACTATATCTAAAAACAGAAACTGCTTTTACTATTGAGTTTATTTTTTATTATTCTTTCCTCTTGGAATACAACTGTTTATCCCAAGAACAAGATCCATGCTTTATTTGTCCAAGTTTTTATTGTCAAAAATAATGTTCAACTCAAGGACATAAAAATAATTGTAAAAGTGAGGGGAACAATCTAGCTTAGACATCCTCAAGAAACAAATAAAACAAGGTTTTTCTGTTTTAAAAACAGAAAACAAGACTTTTATCAGTCTGTTAAAAAATAAATTAAATAACACGTTTTTGTTAAAAAAGAAACTTTCATGACAAGACATTTAGTTTTTATTATAGCATTTTCAAGTCCAAGTCCGAGTTGCTAAAGAAAGTTCCGGGTCATCGTCCAAATCAATTTGAATCGAGACCAAGTAAAATCCCCAAAGTTTCAAATCTGAAAACTGTGGGAGCAGAACACTGCCTGGAGTTTTATTTTTGTATAAGCCTATTTCATGACATTTAATGGTGTTTTGATGATGTTTTGTGTTTTTGATGCTGTTTAAATTGTCCTTTTCACTGAGAAAATATGAAAATACTCCAAAACCTGGAATGCCTTAGTTAGCTGTTATTAAAAGAATGTAGTAAAAAAGCGTGCTGTACTAACCCAAACCAGAAACATGTTTATAGTGAGCTTACATTTGTTTTTAGGTTTATATCTTGAATGTGTTTTTGTATTTTAGCAAAATAGTTCATTCAATGCTATTGGGTTATTCATGCAAAGTATTATTTGAGACATTTTGGGCAAATAACTACAATATTTAGATGTGTTTTCAAAAGTATGTTAGATAGTTTTATGTCTTTGGAAGAGTTTAATTCTAACATTAACACTTAAGCCCACAGTTTCACCGATGAGCGAAGTCTGGTCAGAAAGCGTCACATTAATGAGCTCCGAGCAGCACAGATGGAGAAAAACATAAACCAAACACAGAATCACGGCTGCAGCAGATTACCACAAGAAGCTGATAACCCACCTAAACTAATTTCATCAACTGGCTTCTCAGGACACTAATCTAAATGTTGTTTTGGAGGCTTTTTTTTCCCTGCGTGACAAGAATTTCCGGCTCTCGTTTCGCACAACACAGCTGCTAAAGGTTTAGTAATGCTAACATCAAACTGTGAGTTAATGTCAGTCAAATGACCCACAGTGGATTTATTTAGTGTCCCATATGAACACGCCCAGGTGTCAGTCACTCCGCTTCATCTAATCTACATTCAAACCCATTTTGAATTGGTGAATAAGATCTATGACCATTGGAAGATAGTCCCAAACCTTGCTTTGTTTAGACCTATATATACCTATATATGACCTATATATATAATACTGCATAGGTTATAGGATAGGTTTGGTTAATTAGGAAAGGCCTCATACTATGAGTATCCCGAAGGTGTCTGAAAGCTTGTTTTGAGCCTAAACGAGGCTAATTTCCAGTAGAACGTTACGGTGCAGGTCAGTTCAAGGTTGTAGAATTCAATAGTTTATTGCCATTTCAATGAGAGCATTGAATAGAATTTATCTTGGTTAATGCTCAGAAAAATGTAGACAACACTGAAGACTAAACAAACAAATACACACATTACACATGCATTAAGTGCATTCAGTGAAGAATTACAGCGTTTAAAATAGGAAGAAAGCATAAAAAGATATGCAAATTAAAAACAATATAAGAGTTGCTGAGTTGCTGGTAAAGAGTTGAAAGCCCTCACAGTTTCAGGATCTGTGGTGTTATAGAAGAGACCACTTCTTCTCTTAATGCTCTGATCTTTTTCTGAAGCAAGTGGAACAAAAGGGCTTTTGCTGGATGTAAACTTTATTGTGTCCGCCTCACATTACTACACTCCAGGATTGACCTACTCTTTACACTAATTATTATTAAATTACATTGTAGTCTCTGCCAATTCTGTGCACAACGTTTGTTCAGACGGTAACCTTCCAAGACAAACTCAAACATTCATTTATATCGATTACAAGATGAAAAGTACATCCAGCACTTTTTACGCAACATTTCCAAAAACTGTGAGTTTGTGTTACAGTTTGTGGGCGGCAGTAGCTCAGTGGGTAGAGCGGTCGTCCTTCAACCGGAAGGTAGGTGGTTCGATTCTTGCTCTCCCCACAGTTCATACTGTCGTTGTGTGCTTGGGCAAGACACTTAACCCACCTTGCCTCCAGTGGCTGTAACACTGGTAATTACATTAGAACAATGTAAGTCGCTTTGGATAAAAGCGTCAGCTAAATGAATAAATGTAAATGTAAATGTGTTACGTCACACATTTTTTACTCTGTGATTGGCCAACCCTTTCTGTGTTGGCGGCTGTAAAAAGCAAATGCGAGTCTTATGAGGGTGATTCACATAATACAATGATTTCATAATGTCGTTAGTCTATTACGAGATCACAAGATGAAACTCTATGTTCACCACTTCTCCTTCACTCGCAGCTCGTATGAATATGATATCTGTAAAAAGCCACATCAATGGGACGTGTTAATACGATCCACTCCAGTCACAGTCTATGCATTATCCAGACCTTGTCGATACCGCTCCAGCGACGCTCCCTGATAGCTTTTAGCTATAAAAGAACTCGATGCAAAAAACTACATATACTCCCGTGAACTTATTCAGATTTCACGTTGACCTTTTCGCAGATGTTGCCGAGGGAACTGGGAGCGACTTAACCAGCACCCGACAGGAGCAAAAGTAGATCCAGTGTCAGTGCTTTCAGCCCGTATGGCCACATAATCAATGCTCTTTGACAATCACAAGCAATTAGCCCAGGAATATTTGGGATAATGTGGATAATATGTTCCTCCCAGGAGTTTATTCTTGTCTCTGGAACAACTCTGGGAGCCATCTCGGGGCTGTAAACCTCCCGTCGATACCAGACCAATCAGCATTACATTTATTACATTTCCAACTCGGCTACAAAGAAGAAGTCCTGCATTTAAAAGTTTCAGGGCCTCATCAATGCTCTTTTCGTTTGTGTCATTTCTGTAAAGCACATTGAGTTACTTTGGTACAAAATGTGCTCTAGAAATACATTTTCTTCATTGTGAGTACTGTTTTGTTGTTGCGTGTATTATTACTTTTCAACACACTGGAATCAGTGTTGTTTGGTCAAACCGTAAGAAATATACAGAGCCTAGATCAACTACAGAAAAGTAGCACCAAATGGATAGATTGATCGACAGGCTTCACTTTTAGTAGTAACTGTGCTGCATCACAGAAAGAGTTCAGTCTTTAGTTTTCTGTAGAAGCGATACAAGACAGAGGCGTAACACAGAAAAGTACACATGGGTCAGGAGTGGAAACGTTAAGAGTGGAGTCAACCAAGATGGTTTGAGCGACACTTCACTGGAACATGACGCAGACTCAGAGGTTATGTGTGGTTCTGTGTTGGGACAAGGGCTTGACATTGAATCCAACCTTTTGGACCAGTTTGAATTTTCACATATATTTTCATTTTAGAGTTTAATAAACAGTGTATCTAACCCTAACCCATTGCTCCACATCCTATATTATTACCTTTTAATCATAATAGTTTCTGACAAGCATCTAAATGAAGAAATGTTAAAATACTTGATCTTGTCTAAACTGTGTGATGATGGATCTTATTGGAACTAATTGATAATTACCTGTAGATACTTGTCATTTTGGCTTTTTTTCTTTTTGCAAGTCATTTTTTGCACATTATTGTTATTTTTGATTAGGAACATTTCAACGGAGTACACCACTTTTAAAAGTTAAAAGTGGCTTTTAACTTTTAAATATCCTTAACCACTGTGAGCAGTGAGCAAAAAGAGAAGCCCTGTTTGTGATTGTCTTCAAATGAGTTTGCTGTTGTATTGTTGCTAAAGTATTTCCTATGCTTCATTCTGCACAAACAACAGCAGTATTATCTCACGCACAGTTTTATCTCACGCACCTGTGATATATCAGAGAGTGGTTCTCAAATGAACCAATTAGCATTTTCTCTGCCTTGGATTTTGCAAACTCTGGAGAAAACGCCCCGATTTACAGATTTATTCAGACAAACTCTTCATTTTTTCCCACACATTTTCTGTAGGTACTATTCACTTAGCATGTGTTTAGTGTCTGCAAACCTTTAGTAAATCTATCCCTCAGTGTTTTGACGTCAGAGAGTTTCACAATGTGCATAAAATGTGGAAGCAAATGGCTAAATTAACTTAAGGCCAAGGGTTATTTGCTGTTGAAGTGAAACCTATTCACACTAAAGGAAAAATTGGCATTTGGTTGGCATCACTTCACACCATTCACAGCTCTTTTGACTTTGCCAGAATGAAGTTGGTCGCTCAATTGTGGTTAAATCAGTTCAGTGAATGGAAAAGTATTTCCAAGGAGGAAAAAAAACTCATGCCTTGTTGTTGTCACAGAGCCCAGAGTGAACACAAAAACTCTAAAGGCCCAGAACAGAACAGGACTAGCAACACAGAGTAATTTAATAGTACTTTTACGCCATTATCTTAAGAACGATGTGGTTAGTTTTCAGAACTGACCTACAATTAGTGCTGACCTTTCAAAAGTGATATGAATGAAGAACTCAGTTGTTTTACAAATGAAATCTGATAAGGCGTTTGGCATTTTCTTCAATTAAATTTAAAACTGTGCATATCTAGCAAGCCTTAGCATTGTTTATAGCACTTTAAAGGCTTACAAACACTTCACCTTTTTATAACATCTTGTGTAACACAAATATTGCCTGATACCTGCAGATCAAGATTAAAATTGAATTGTTATATGTAAAGGTTTGTTTTAGTTCTTAACTTTTAATATTTGGTCAAAAGGAAAACAGTTAGTGCCACTGGTTTATTTGGTGAGTATCCCTATAAAGCACAGACTACCTAATATTTAAAACAAGTGACTACTTAATATTCCCAGAACTTGAGTTAGTTCAACAATAAATAACAGGAGTTGGTAGAACTTAAAAAGATCCATGCAAATAGCTACCTAATATCTTTTAAGTAGAGCCACTGGATTGTTTTTAGGTCCGTTGTATATTCTCTCATATTTATTTGTTTTGTTTTATTTGTGCACCTGTGAACCCTCTCACCTCTTTTCCATCCATCCACTGAGTTTGTTGTAATGAGTGTCGAACATTAAAAAGCTGTGGGAGGAAGTTGGGTGAAGCCTCGGCTCTAAATCAGAGCGTGCATCTCTCGCAGGATGTGGCTGTGATAGATTGCGCTGGCGTCTTGATGGTGATCTCCTGTTGAAAGCTTGTATTTTACTACACAACGCTGTCTCCCTGCTGCACAGTTTTCCTTGTGGTTATTGGACGGTACAGACTGCTGTGTATGTGTACGAACCGGAGAGCCCCTTAGTGCTCTTTGTGCTAATAAAACAGCCGCTCTATGGGACACTGGACACCCTGGATCAAACTCCATCACATTACTGAAATATTACACCTCCTCAGGCCAGAGCTGCTGCGTCTACATGTCGGAGGTGTGTGCGTTTTTGAATGCCAACAGGCCCAATGTGTGTTTACCCGCGGTGTTGTCAGCGGCTTGACAGTCCCTTCACAATACACCGTCTGCGTCGGCTCACTAAGTGGAGGCGTTGGCATCGATCGGTGTCCTGCAGGGAGGATACTGTAATACGTGAAGGCTTTGTGTGTCTTTGTGCTGATCTGAACACGTCGAGGAGTGTTGTCGTCGAGACCAAGTCCTGATCGCAGCCTGAGTAGGGTGACTATACATCCCTTTTCAACCATGACTGTTGGGCTTTTTAGTCTTTACAAAACACAAAAATGTTTTGGTATTGAACAGGACATATTAGCCAGTCAAGATGGAGAAATGCATTCAGTTCCCATGTCAAGCAGTACAACCAGTTCCATTACGACTTGTTCTTAAAAAAGCCACGAGTAAAAGACATGTTCCCACTGGGTTTGTTCGTAGACAAAAGCATGCTCCTGCAGACAAGGGAGGACAATCTTTGTTGCCACTGCTTTTTAACCTTTACAACGTGTACTGAAAAACCTTTATGGTCGACTTGTATTTGTCCACTGATAGAGCTTGGAGCATGAGATTTACGGCTGCTCCTCCTCCTCAGGGTTGGGACCTCTCTCATTAGGGGGCAAAGAAAACACATCAGGCGGCACTACATCACCAGCACACAGCCACTTCCTCTGAGTTCAATCACTGTGATATCATGAATCAGCCCCGGTTTGCTCAACAAGTGTCTCAGCGGTGAATAAAATAACATGAAGTAATTAGAGCTTGTATTAACTCAGTAGTTATCATCTTCCAGGGTTGATATCTCTGACTTAAATACAAATCTAGCCCAAGTTTTTGCCTCTATACCTCTTCAGTGACTTGTAATAGGACAGAATCTATTTCAACTGTTTATGTCACAGAGTTTGTCTCAACACGTCTTGAATTAAATTAAAAGATAACTCTGCTAAATGGCTTATGTACGGACCAGGCCGGCTTAAAACCTAAGCTTTGCACTGGGACGGTACGGATCGGTTCTGGCACGTTTACATCACCAAAAGGGTCTAAAGGACACTTTGAGGATGCCTCAGTCTCAGGTCCCGAGTGGGTCAGGCTTTGTGGTACACTTGGAAAAGGTGGAGCTAAACACTGATTGGACGATTGAGAAACAAAAAAAAAAAAGATTAAATGGTATTTTTCAAATAAACTTTTCCTTGTTCATGTGATAAAGGTCATATTCATGATAAATGTTGTACTTTTTCCTGACGACGATGTGTTTGTTCTCAGAAACAGTTTTGAACGGAGTCAGTGCCATACGACTCTGGCTTCATGAATTCAAACATAAATTATTGTCTCCACTGCATTAAACACAAGCAGAACCTGTGCATCCAAAATAGAGTCCCTAAATTATAGGAAATTGTCGCAGCTCTATGGATTTAATGTTTAGAAAGCTGGGAAAAGTTTGAAAAACACCCATGTTTTAGGATCAAGATCAGTTTTGAGCGCTTCAACAATACTAAGCAGTGGTTTAGTACCAAGACACACACAGACAAGACAAGGTCGCCAGGCAGCTAACTGAAATTTACTCAGTGGGGTAACCATTGAGCCAGGCTGAAAGAAAGAAACAATGTCCTAGTGCTTCTTTAAGTGGAATAGTAGTCGTAATAGTTGTTTATCTTGTTTTAGCCGTAGCTCACAAATCACTCGTGTCAGCTTTTATTTGTTAAGCCTCTCTCCAAACAACACCAGCAGCAGTAGCAGACGCCCCGAGCCAAAAACACAGATTATCACTCCTTATCAGAGGCCAGCGGGACAGAGCTGTTGTTGTGAATCAATAATGATCCAGATTTGCGTCTCTGTCCATCCCGTCCCGCGCTGATGAGGTCAAGGCCCGTCCCGGCGAAACCAGACAGACACAGCAGAGACGTGAGCACCGGCCGCGGACGGAAATTACAGTGATCCGTGACAGGTACTTAACATAAGAGAGGATTAGATGACACTTTAATGAATCTCGTGAAGAAATCCGGACACAGTGAGACCCGCTAATAGGATTCAGACGAGCCTTGGAAACAGACGGGACTGTATTAGTGAAAGGTGTTGTTTACGGCTATGGTTCTTACAAGAAAAAATAAAACAGTTTGGTCACAACTCTGTTTTTGAGGCTATAATTCACAAGCATATAAAATCTATTCCACAGCTTTCTCTACAGCAATGATTCTCAAACCTTTCTAAATTAGAACTATCTTGTAAAATCCTTGACTCTCCAAACACCTTCTGTGTTGAATCACAGTCATACTTTAAGGACTAATAAGAAGAAAATAGAGACGTTTAGATCCAGTAAACTTATTAATGGGGTCCTTTTTTATTCCTAGATGAATATAGTTTAGTTTATTATTCTGTTTTTTTCAAAAGGGAAAAAAGTAAGTAAAAGACAAATCAACAGACTTTTTTTTATCAATTGTACTACATTTAAATGGCATAAGTCACACCTGGCTCGGAGGCCAAATGCGGCCCTTTGCAATGTTTTATGTGGCCCTTCAATACATTTAGTTTAAGTTAGATTTAAACAGATTCAAATCTAACTAAAAGCTGTTCAAATTCATATAAAATATGTTCAAATCCAATAAAAACCTGTTAAGATCCAACTAAAATCTATTCTAATCCACCCAAAACCTGTTCAAATCCACTTAAAACCTGTTCAGGTTCAAATAAAACTTGTTTAAATCCATCTAAAACCAGTTTCCATAAAAGGAGGAAATTAATTAAGATAAAACCTCACATTCAAAATGATAGCTTCTAAATGTCACAGTCTTTATCCCTTGAATTGATTATTAACTGTTGCGGCCCCTCAGCCCTTTGAGTTCGACATTACTTGCAAAAAAAAAAAGACTAAACTAAGCCTGTGGTTTGAACAGGACAAAAGCTCGAGCTAAAAATGTATTAATTAAAATAATGGGCCAAGAATAAAATTATTTAGTTATGGATATTTTTACATTTATTTCAAATAAAAACAAAGACTTTCTGGTTTTACTCATATCACATGGAATCACTGTTCTATTGCTTTTCACAGTGACAAGAACAAGGAATGTCTCAATATGTTTTTATATAAAAAAATGTTTTTAAATTAAACAAACTTGACCTTAAGTGAAACAAACAGCAAGTCGTCATTCAATTTACCAACCCAGATGTGGAATTCTCTTGTATTTGGTTCTACAAAACAATTTCAATAATATCATGTTTTGTCTTTATAGAACTGCAGTAATGTATTGGCCCCTTTTTTGACTTTTGTAGTTTGGGACCAAAAAGCTAAAGATATTTTACAAAAGTAGTACTGTACTTTCTTTCCTTTTAGCATTAAACAGTGACCCGTAGTGACCTAACCAAATACAAAGTACAACAAGGCTGCAAACACTGTTGTCTATAGTTCCTATTTTGTCCTAATACTTAAACATATATTTTTGTCCCAGTAATTAATACAACTCACTTTATATCACAAGAAAGACAGTTACAATAAATCAAAGGCGAAGTGCAAAGGTGCCATATGAATCTAAACAGCTTCTGAATCACATACTTCCAAGCCTCTAGTCCATATTAAAAGTGTGACTGACCCGCTCTTCCGTGGATTACATGAGCACAAACCAAACTTAAAACGGCCCAAATCCGTCTGCAGAGGGCCCTGATTGATTATGTGGTGGAAAATGAAACTCGTGAGGCTTTTTTTGCTCCGACATTCGGGGACATTTTGGATCCGTGTTGGCGCCAGGGGAGGTTAGCTGGGTTAAGATTCTTAGCGGCACCAGGCTAAAGCCTTTTGGAGCTGGTCCTTATTAATCTCTCCCACACCCCCCACCTCCCGCCAAGACATTAGCACCAGGTTTAGGCCGATTTAGCGCCCCGCCTGATAACGCCCCCGCCAGATCTGTCAAAGCACACACAACACAGAGACACAAACACGGCAGGCAGCACTGTTTTTACCAGTTTGCTTTAGTAAACATATTATTGCCTTTTTCTGTTACTGTCTTTGTTCTTTAAGCCACAATTTCTCTAGATTTTCTCCAAAAGATTGCCATTCCTTATTTACAATAATTTATTCAAGACATTGCGTGCAATAGTTTCTTTGATTTGTCTAAATGCACCTTTTACCCTGGACTTGACAAGACTTTTGGGTCATCTCCACTGAAACGAGTACCATCAGAGTGGCCCTTTTTCCAAAACATGAAATAGTTCATCTTTACTCAGTTGTGAATTCTTGTACATATTCCAAGAGAAAACATCCTAAAATTATCCTAAATATAGTTTCTAACTTTGCATTTATTGTCTACACTGCATTAAACACAAACAGAACATTAAATAGTGAGTCCCTAAAATGTAGTAAAACTGCTGCAGCCTCTAAAGTTAATGTTCAGAAAGCTGGAGATGAACCGTGTACAATCTAATACTTACTGGAGCAGCATTAATGTCCTGGTTTAGTCCCAGATGTAGACTTTTTCTTTTTTTTATGGTTTTGTTCTAGTTTAGGTGTTGTCTAGTCCTGGGATAAATCTGGTTTAGTTTAAGTTTCGACCCAGTTTAAAAGTAAAATTTACAAAATAAGACACTGGCTTTGTGTTTGGTTGGAGAATTTTATGAGGTTCTTACAGCAAACCTTAAATATTACCCAAAGACAGTAAACCCTCTGTAAACCCTCTGGCAAGATCCATACAGCGCCGAATCTGTCTAAAACCAGACCGTACCTGCAAAGTGTCTATTGAGCTCTCTGCTCACCTATTGGCCTTAGAGAGTAACTGTCAACGCAGATTATTTAAGTTACGAGAGGTTTTTTTTGGTTTCTCATAAACAGCTTCTTAATAGATCGTCCAGTTCTATTAATAAGGCCCAATACTAACAAACTAAAATGGGCCCTGTAATCCAATTGAACTATTATTGAGGTGCACAGCCAGTGTTTTTTTTTCCGGGCATTTCATAAACCACAGACCCGTTGGACTCCCTTTCACACCTAAATCCACCCCCTCCACCCCCTGACACCCTGTGTGTGAGCGGGGTGAGCTAAGACCCCACGTCTATCCTGGATTATCCCACATATAAGAGCCTTAGCCCAGAGCAGCGCTGCAGGACTACTGTCTGTGACCACACAGTTTTCACACAGAACAGAATTACAGTCACACTCCGAAGATCTCAAGACGGAACAGGACAGGCTTTTGGGTCTTAGTCCGGCTTAATCCAGACCCAGTTTTTTGGACATCGACAGAAATGATAAGACAAACCCAAGATGAGACAAATAGATACAAGATGCTATACACAATTAACCAAAACAATATGACCACCTAAAGTCCCCATTTTGCCCCAAACTAGCCCTAAACTGGACTCCTGGCTTATTCCTGCTTTAATCTTGGGTTTAGTCTTGGTCTAATTCTGTGTCAAGTCCTTGTTTAAAGCTTACTTAGCATTGTTTAGTCTTTGGTTTAGTCCGTATTTAGTCTAATTCTTGTTTAGTTCTCATCTAATCTAGGCTTTTGTCTTATTTTAGTCCCAGTACAGTTTGGGTTTAGTCCATAGATTGTAAAAATATGGATGTTAACCGCCCATTGCTCCCCTATTCACCGATATTGTCATTACGAATGGGCAATAAAATGGCGGTTACATCCGGGCTTTTCGGCTTTTACTCCATAGTAAAACAATAGTTTTTAGATAGCATAAACGGACGTAGTAATCAAAAATCCCCCCGCCCCCTCCAGAGTTGTCACATAGTAAAAACTTAGCTTTAGAGACCAGAGCCATCTTTTGTACCAGGCTGTAAACATGATTTTTACACTTGTAAAGTCACCATTGGGTTTCTCTTATATTTCCGCTTTTGGAGCCTGCCCTCTGGTGGACAGAGGTATATCGCTGTATTTCACCGTATGGCGGCGCCCTTACGCGAGGACCATTTAGGAGGTTCCATGGGAGACGCTTGGTTTAGTCTTTAGATGTAGTACCAGTATAGCCCTGTTTTAGTCCTTGTTAAGTCCTGATTAATTGTTTGTTTTTTTGTTTAATCTAATGTAGGTGTCAAGTATTGTTTTAGTTAACGTCTCTTCCATATTACCCTATTTTACTTCTTAACATCAGGTATGTGTGTTTTAATAATAATGGATTGAGCTTTCAAGGCTCTCAAAGCGCTCTACAGAGTGCTTTATTTATTCACTCCACAGTCACACACTCCTGGTGGAGACGTGGCAGCCATTTTACGCCTACAACTCTCCAAACCCCAAACATACTCACACATTCATCACCAGAGCCACAAACACTGGAGGGTTAAGTGACTTGCTCAAGGACACAACAACAGAATAAACTGGGGACTCAAACTGCCAACCTTTCCAGGTATAAGACGACCGCTCTACCACCTGAGCCGCTGCGCCCCTTTTTACTCAGACATAAATGTAATTGTATAACTTCTGTGTCTAAAGCAGTGGTGTCAAACTCAACGACTGTAAAGTTTTTCATACATTTTGAAGGCTTCATCTTCATTTGATGCTTACAAAAGTCGTCTTGGGCTTTTATTCCACAGCACAGTTTGAGTCTTCATCAGCAGAAAACATGGCTGCCATGACAGTTTTTATGTTTCCAGTGTGAACCAGTGTTAATCTGCTGAAGGAGAACAACATGTACTGTACAACTTCATTCAAGTGAGAAGAGCCACTGGGGAGGGTGTTGATTGTCCCGGCCCGTGGATTTATAGTGGGGCGGAGAAGCCAGGGATTACGCGAGCAGCGGGGGGGTGGACTGCTCTGATTTTTGGCCAGAGCTCGACAAAAGGCCAGTCCCAGTCCAAAGCTGTGAGCGCCACAGCCGTGAAATGCATTTTATTGTCCCTTAATCCTCACGTTTTGGCCGAGCCCCATTTCACAGTGCATTCTGGGGCTCGAGCGAAGCGCTGGAGTGTATTTGGGAGTGTATTCGGGAGCTGACACTCCCCGGGGGCCGTGGCTAATTGAACAAATTTGCACAGCAGGGGTGCAGGCACAGGCACGGCAGGAGTCTTAATTTATGGCCATCAGTGCCTCAGACACTCACTGAAGGATGGCACACTCACCAAAAAAGACTATCTGCAAGTGACTATTAGAATACTATACTAATGAACAATATTAACTAAGTATTTTGTCAAAAAGCATGTATATGAATGGAAAAATGTAGAAAATATAACAAGCAACAAGCTTGGATAAAATAAACTCAAGAAACTTTACTAAACAGTATTTCTTTAAACTGAAATTAGATATAACACATAACATAAAGGTACAAGATTGCAGGATTTCCAGGTAAATGTAAGCTATTCCCATTTCCTTATCAGTAAAACGCTTTTTTTTTAAAGACAAGTTTTCTATATTATCGTAAATCTGCCTACTTCTTATTTACACCAGTGGTTTCCAAACAGTGGGTCGGGATCAGAAAAGTGCGTCATTAAAGATTTCATTTGGATCAATGCCAAAAAATAAAAGATCAATTATTTTATGAAAGAAATAGCTGCTTTTTGGAAAAGGAATAAAAGCTACAAAATAATCAAAAGGACACTTACTACTAAGGACTTTAATATCTTTAGTTAATTTACACAAAAAACGAAGGTCTCCTGAAAAATATTTGTGAAACACTGTAGTTTCTTACTCTCTCTGTAGTCTTGGGCATAATAGCATAAATACCAAAATTATTCTAAAATTATACCAAAATTATTCTTTACACTTTTGTTATTTGTTACCATATTTTTTTTCTTTGTAGATAATAAGAAAAAACATATTCATAAAGGCTTGATTTTTCTCTCAGTACCAACAGCTTCTGTGTAAAAATGTTTTCCATTTTCATTCTTTTATCATCAAAACAGGAGCCATTTTAGTTGCACTAGTTTACGACACAAAAGACAAATGATCCTCACCCAAAATCCCCTCTTAAATCTTTACGAAGCTGAGCCGTGTGCAGTGAAGTGGCTGCAGCTCGGGCCTGGTGTGAGCCTCTTGTTGACTGGTTTTACTCTTCTCTCTCATTACCAGTCTTTGATGCTTGCACTGACACTTTTGGTCAGAGTTTCCAACACGGCCTCCATGTTGTTTAAGGACAGCGCTGTGTGTGTTTGTGAGCTGTGTGTGTGTGAGCTACAGAAGGTCGAGCCGGTGAAACAAACAGTGCCCCGCCCACACACCGTCATCTGGACCCCAGCCTTTAGAGTCGACGCAGGCCTCTCACAAACTGCAGCAGATGAGTGTCACGTTTATCCCGGCGCTGTCCCAGTCCTGCCCTGTCATTTTCGTTATTAGCTGTGGTCTCGGCGCTGAAATCGACCCATTATGCGTCCCGAGTGAGTGAGAATATGTGTGCATGTTTCTCTCAAAGCAAATTTATGAGACGTTGGTGAAAAAAGTTAATAATATTCTTTGTCCAAACCAAGCACCAGGGAACAAACATGGCACAAATGAATGGAAAATTCAGTTCATGTTACTTTTTAAACTGGAATAATGTGTGACCCATTGTAGGGGATGTTGACGGCTGCTTCCTCTTTTTTTTTTACTGGAAACAGAAAGAGTTGGTTTTACTTTATTTGTCAAGAGACGGTTTCCGAGTAAGACACTACCAAACTGAATGGATACAGCAGACTATGAGGGCGCAACCGTGCTGAAAAACTCAAGTAATAAATGATTGTTCCCTGGGTTGACTCAGGCCTGGGAGTCAAATGAATTTACCAAAGTAAACTACAAGATTGGCAATATTAACTGCTAAACTTGGCCTCTTTATCAAAGGATGAGTCACTAAACTTTAAAACAATTGTCTTGAGAAAGACTGTGAATGTTTTTCTCATAACAACAGAGAATTCAAACAGCAATTCCTGCAGTTTAGAGTCCTACAAATACATGTATGACTCCACCTACAACCTTTTTACTGTGACACAGAAACGCTGACCATTGTCCTCCCCTTTTACAATAGTGTTTACCTTTTCAGATTCAGAAAACTAGGTAACCTCTTATAAATTATGTCACTTTTTATTTACATTACTGAGAAAAACTTTTTGTTTACATATGTCAACAGGGCAAAATTTTATTTACATCACAATGATTAAAATGATTGTTAAATAAAGTCCCTGACATATGGAGCCATTTAGTCTGCGATGATTTGTTAAATTTAAGAATTGTGTCGACATCAGCACCTGAAAGAAGATATCGCAATTAATTAATGAATTAATATTGCATTATTGTCCATAGTTACCTCACAATTAATCACAAATTAATCAGATATTTTTTTTATTTGTTATAAATGTACCTTTAAAAGCATATTTTGCAGGTTTGTTTTTTGCTTATTATTAATGTACTGTTTTTAGACAAAGTTTATTTTTGTAACACTATCCATAAAAACAGTGCTGAAAGCATAAAATGTTAAACTCAAGTTCAAGAAGCATAACAGATAATGAACAGTGTATAATGAATTAAAAAGTGGCATTACAACTAACACAGTGTGTCAAACTTTCAAACTGAAAGATAAAATTCTGCCTCGCAGCAAGAAGGTCGTGAGTTCAAACCCCAGTTGACTCGAACATCCTCGGTCAACTTTGCTCTTAATGTGAGGAGTCTGTGTTATTGTGGCTCCTCTCCGGGTACTCCAGCTTCCTCCCACCGAACAAACACATGACATTTTGTCATTTGGGCAAATCTAAAAAGTGTCTATATTAGCTGGTGATATTTCACACTGCTCCACGTGCTCCAGTAATAACTCGACGGTTAGTGCAAATAACTTTGGTTTTGTTGAGAGAGTCATCAGGCATGGCTTTGAAAATAAACCATTCATGAGACCCTTTTTGTTGTCCTTGTCTGCTTCATGAATGTTTGCTAACTTACTGCTGCGTTCTGTTTTCTCAAGTTACGGAGGGCGTGGAGGGCCAAAATTCTGTGTGATTACCTAGCGTTAAAGAAAATAGTGCTATTAAATGTAATTTGACAGCCCAAGTCATGAGTGATTGGATCCTACTGTAACGTCGCTGTACTGACCACTTGAAGATACAATACCTTGAGTAAAAATGCATTTGTATAAAAAGGTTTTCAGATCTTGCTGCTTGGGTGACTGGAGTTTGGTATTTACAAGGTAAAATTCTGGTAGTATTTAATGCCTTTGAGCTGTACATTTGTGCAATTATCTTTTAATAAACAACACATCTCATATTGTTTTAGTGACATATAGATCAACAACTGTGGATTAGAACTGCTCTAAGATATCAAAACGCTGCTGCTGCTTGCTTTTTCCTGGCAATATGGCAGATTTAACTCCAGGACTAATTTACCTCTGTTATTTAGCCCTAAATACTGTACAATCTCTGTCAGTTCAAGTTTAAGTTTTGTAGAGAAAAGTAAAATCCATATGTGACTGCTTACTAAACAAAGCTGAGGGATATTAGAGACAGGGCTGTTTGGTCTTGAACTGCAGCCTTTAATCCAACACAAACTGGACTCTGAGAGGTGTCATTTAGCCTGGTTTCAGCAAATGTCTTCTGGAAACTCCGCTGAGTATTCGCCTCTCAGTCAGTATTTATTCGTGATTGCTTCATAATAAACCATTACAGTGGCAAACCGAGATTCCAGCTCGGCACTGTTTTCCTCACAGAGTGCTGGAAAAGCCCTCTGACACAGACCTGAGAGGACCACAGAGCGGACCACCATGGGACTGAGAGAGCCATGAAACCAGACCGGTGACTAATGAGTCCACTGGAACCAGACTAAATGAGATCAGTCTGTGTTGGCAGCGCTTTGAGGCAGCGACCTGCAGCGCCAACACCACTCACTGTAGGAAAGATGGAAAATAAGAACCGTTTTTTTAATTCAGTTCATTACAGAACTTGTCCAGCTCACAGCAGCATAAGTGTCTTTGTGACAATACTCTGTACAGTGGGTTTTATCGTCAGTTTTACAGAAGTGTTTTACACCGGTTTATACAAAAGTTCTTGTTTAAAAGTGTTCTCTGGATTTATCTGTAAAAGTGAGAATGTTCCAGCCACTGCCGTAGGTCAGCAACTGTCAAACCTTTCACAAATACCATAAAATATTTTCCTGTGGTGTTCTACTGCTCATAAGATTAATCGGTAAGTGTGCTCTATACAGTTTACGTCATATATATATTTATCTTCCTGAGTCCCAGCAGTTCATTTTTGTCCTTTTGTTGGAGAAAGTGATGTTCTGCTCGTAGTGCCTGTGACTCTGATCAGTCTCTTGTTTCTTAAAGTGGCTTCACAGATTTAAAAAGTGCTGTCATTTTTTCCTTCTTTACAAAATGGCCGCTCTCAAAAATTGCACAAAAGGATATATATAATTTATACCATTACTTTATCCTGCTGTTTTTAGATCCCTAACACCTTCAATTATATTTCCATCCCTTGTGACTACATTACTAACTGTACTTTATTTATTTTGACTAAATTAAACCACAAATAAAGCAAGGGCAGAGATGACAATCCAAAAGCATGCAATGCAACTTACATACCTCTATATGTACTTATAATAAATCACCATGCTTTCTCTAAATTCAAAAAAAAATTTGTAATGCTTTAATTTAATGTTGAATCTAAATTTCATCTTTGGTCCCACTCTTTTGTGACAAAGTCCTGTGTTTCATGTCCCATCCACTGCCTCAACCTCCCTCCTGTTATTACATTTTATAAGCACCATTTTCTAATCTTGATCTCTTACATATAAGTCTTAAGTAAAAGGAAATCTCTGGGCGACAAAGTCAAATCAAAACCACATGCAGCACTTTTGAAAAACCCACTCACAGTAGGTTTTCACTCTATTTAGTTCTTATGAAGGGAGTGTATCATGAATCTGGAGCAGGCGCGGGTGTTGGCGATGCTGCCAGTGATAGTCCTGTACGCTCTGGAGTGTGTGTGGGAGTGTGTTTGGGGTCGGTCTCAGGAGAGGCACAGCTCGTTGGTTTTCTCAATGGAGGCTGTCTCCTGCTCTTGGCCGCCGCGTCGTGCGAGTTCATGCGGTCTGTGAAAACAACCTGTTGGTGAGCTGCATTATTTCTTGGCTCTGAAATCTACAGACTTTTCCCTATCAGCTCAATCTATCTTGTTTCCTTTTCCCTCCAACGTGCACGTGGACAAACAAACCGTGCGTGTGGAACAAAGTGTGTGTATACAGCTTTTTAAGTGTTGCTCCCAAAGAAAATGGATGACGTATCGGGCCTGTTTTCGCGGCTCCATTGTCTGAGTCTCATCTGGAAGTGTTTTAAATGCCGGTGGCTCTTCAGTGAATCACACAGAGCCTCCTCATAACAATATTCCCATTGTTTATTTGTCTTTTCTATTGATTTGTTTTCAGCCTTTGTCTGCCGGCGGAAAGAGAGGATGTGGAAGAAACAGAGAATGAGTTTGCACAAATCTGGAATCTTGAAGGCGTAAGGAGCAGGAAACTCTGAGCTAGCTGTACTGGCCTGACTTGTGCTGTACTTAGAAAAACATTTGTTTGCACTGGCTTTTAACTTGAACTTATTTCTCCAGTAGAAATAATCCTGGTCTTTGTTTACTGATGATGCAGATCACATACTGTTATGTGGTGCTGCATGTAAAGCCCTGATCTACATTTACATTTAGTCATTTAGCAGACGCTTTTATCCAAAGCAACTTACAAGTGTGGAAAACAATGGAAGCAATTTTAACAACACAAGGTAACAAAAAGCATAAACTAGAAACTAGTCAGTTAAAACCCAGCGCAGTAAACAAAGCTAAGGATAGGAAATAATAATTATTATTATTATAATATATATATATTTTAGAGAAGGAATCAATAGAAAGGAAGTAGAACTCAGTGTTTGTCAGTCAGGTGTTGATGGAAGAGATGTGTTTTCAGGCGTTTTTTAAAGATGGCTACAGAATCTGCTGATCTTGTAGCAGCAGGTAGATCATTCCACCAATGTGGAACAGATCCAGAGAAGGTACGTGAGAGAGATTTTGTACCTTTTTGGGACGGTACCTCCAGCCGTTGTTCACTTGCAGAGCGCAGGGATCTGGTAGGAACGTAGGTCTGTATTAGTGAGTGAAGATATGAGGGTGCAGAACCAGAGGTGGTCTTGTAGGCCAAGAGCATAGCTTTGAACTTGATGCGGGCGTCAACCGGGAGCCAGTGTAACCTAACGAATAGAGGAGATACGTGCGCTCTCTTTGGTTCATTAAAGACCACTCTAAGCTGCATTCTGGATCAGCTGCAGAGGTTTGGTTGTGCAGCAGGGAGTCCAGCCAGTAGAGCATTGCAATAATCCAGTTTGGACAAGACAAGAGCTTGGTCTGATAGGAAAGGTCTAATTTTCCTAATGTTGTAGAGGATGAATCTACAGGACCTGGTGGTGCTGGCGACATGACTTGTCAGATTTCTGGTAGTGCTGGATGGTGTAATGGTTGATGGGCCTAGTTGAATGGAATGGTTATGGCAGGTCCCTGGGTTGGCAAGAACCAAAACAGTTCTGTTTTTGTAATGTCCAGCTGCAGGTGATTTTCATCCAAAGTGCGAGCAGAGACCATCAGATCGTCAGGTTGAAATGAAGTGGACCTGAGTGTCATCCGCATAGTAGTGATGCACTGATCTGTTCTGATTGGCTGTTATGTGTGTGTGACTTCCTGTTTACATCAGCACAAACAACGCGTTCAGAATAAAATAGACATGGTGTTGAAGCAATTTATAGCCAAATGTTTTTGACAGACCATTTTAGGCACCACCACTGAGATTTAAATTTTAAAAATACGGTTCATTAATCCTTTCCATTGTATCATCCAAATCCAACCTGTTCTACGCCATCTAAAACATGTTCAAATCTGACTAAAACATGTTCAAATCCATCTAAAACATGTTCAAATCCATCTAAAACATGTTCAAATCCATCTAAAACATGTTCAAATCTGACTAAAACATGTTCAAATCTGACTAAAACATGTTCAAATCCAACTAAAACATGTTCAAATCTGACTAAAACATGTTCAAATCCATCTAAAACATGTTCAAATCTGACTAAAACATGTTCAAATCTGACTAAAACATGTTCAAATCCAACTAAAACATGTTCAAATCTGAGTAAAACATGTTCAAATCCAACTAAAACATGTTCAAATCCATCTAAAACATGTTCAAATCTGACTAAAACATGTTCAAATCTGACTAAAACATGTTCAAATCCATCTAAAACATGTTCAAATCCATCTAAAACATGTTCAAATCTGACTAAAACATGTTCAAATCTGACTAAAACATGTTCAAATCCAACTAAAACATGTTCAAATCTGACTAAAACATGTTCAAATCCATCTAAAACATGTTCAAATCCAACTAAAACATGTTCAAATCCATCTAAAACATGTTCAAATCTGACTCAAACATGTTCAAATCCAACTAAAACATGTTCAAATCCAAATAAAACATGTTCAAATCCAATTAAAACATGTTCAAATCCAACTAACACCTGTTCAAATCTGACTAAAACATGTTCAAATCCATCTAAAACATGTTCAAATCTGACTAAAACATGTTCAAATCTGACTAAAACATGTTCAAATCCAACTAAAACATGTTCAAATCTGACTAAAACATGTTCAAATCCAACTAAAACATGTTCAAATCCAACTAAAACATGTTATAATCCATCTAAAACATGTTCAAATCCGACTAAAACATGTTCAAATCTGATTCAAATCCATCTAAAACATGTTCCCCAAACATGTTCATACATGTTCGTTGTGTCCAATTGGGCAAAACATGTTAACCAACTAAAACATGTTCAAATCTGACTCAAACATGTTCAAATCCAACTAAAACATGTTCAAATCTGACTAAAACATGTTCAAATCTGACTAAAACCTGTTCAGATCCAACTAAAACATGTTCAAATCTGACTAAAACCTGTTCAAATCTGACTAAAACCTGTTCAAATTTGACTAAAACCTGTACTTGTGGAATTGGAATAAAATCAGAAGAGACTGTTGGCTCTTGGAAATGTTCCTTTTATCAAATGTGGCCATCTTTGCAAAAAGTGTGGACACCCCTGGTCTAACTCAATGAAAAGTACCTAATGGTGAAACAGTAAAAGGTAGAATATTTTGAGTAAAGGAAGTGCTAAAGTGCTGTTTATAATCTCAAATGATTGCTCTTGTAAACTGTAAAAGCAGCTGATACAACTTCTGTTGACCCTCCAAATGCTACTGGGGACAGAAATAAAGCACAACACAAGCCTTTTATTGTGAAGAGCACTGATCAAAAATGAATTATGACGGTTGTAATTAGTTTGAAGGCATTCAGTCTGAGACGAAGACACTTAATATCAATGCATCTATTACTGAAAATGTCATGAGGAATTCAAGGCCATAAAGAGATATTTGTTAAATGTTTCAAAAGAAGTGGTTATAAAACTATTGATGAATAAACGTCTGTGTTAGGAATTTAAAATATTACATAGACATTTAAATCCAGAGGCAACAAGAGTTCACGT
The DNA here is from genome assembly GCA_024416835.2 of Perccottus glenii. Taxonomy (NCBI): domain Eukaryota; kingdom Metazoa; phylum Chordata; class Actinopteri; order Gobiiformes; family Odontobutidae; genus Perccottus; species Perccottus glenii. The sequence goes on along the minus strand of CM044550.2, from coordinate 5,489,842 downwards.
ATTGTCCTGTGGCACCGTCCTGTATCTCGTTTACTTTGTCCAGCTCCTGTGAGTGTTTCCCATGATCCGTTTGTCGCCTGTGGATATCGTAACGGGACACATGTGTCGAGGTCCCGTATGTGAACGTGCGTGTTTGTGTTGGCCGTGTCCAGCGGAGATCGATGGTCTGTAAAGTGGATTTCTTATTGGACTGTTTGCTTTGGCAGTTCTTGAAAAGAAGCCGGCTGATTACACTCCCAGATGTGTCGTACTCGCAGTGGCTTTCATGTCTGAGCGTGTGTGTGTGTGTACGTCGAGTCAGGACAGAAGGGAATGTACCTACTGTCCTCTAAGCTTTTGTGCTTTGGCAGGTTGCTTCTTCACAAACAGACATACGACACATTCACTGATGTTGATGTATGGCCCCTTTTTCCACCAAGAAATACAAAGAAGTTCAGGCACATTTATTTTTCAAAAAGGAAACCAAAATAATTTAACTTTTGGCACATATTTGTTAAGATACTGTGGTAAAATAAGTGTGGTGCTCGACACACTGCACTTGGTTTACAGAGAATACTTACTTCTGGACAAAAAGAGAATGAAATGGGAAAACTACATTTTTGGAAACCAAGCTTGTCTTGTTCTTGTAATGAATTTAATTGTTATTGACATTTTTTTCCAGTCATTAAAAGAAAAAAAAGGAATGCCATATTTAAATTTTAAACAAAACTTATAAGAGCGAAAGGGTGTAGGCCAGTGTCAAAGACATTGTTATAAATAATGAATAGATTTATTTAGAGCCTCATCTACAAAGGGCATAAAATAAGTGCAAAGTAATTATTTTTGGGGAAATCAAACTAAAACCTGTTCAAATTCGACAAAACCTGTTCAAATCCATCCAATACCTGTTTAAATCCAACTAAATCCTGTTCAAATCCAATAAAACTGGTTCAAATCCAACTAAACCCTGTTCAAATCCAAATAAAATCTGTTCAAATCCAAATAAAATCTGTTCAAATCCAACTAAAACCTGTTCAAATCCAACTAAAACCTGTACTTGTGAAGAATACAATAAGAGGAGACTGTTGACCCTGGGAAACATTCCTCTCTAAAAGCTTTGGACACCTTTGAAGTAAACTATCATTGAATCAACAAACTGCATCAATTTATTTGTAAAACTGTATGAAGGTCATTATAACAGTAAAACCGGGAAAACAACTCCATGCTTTCTTCAAAAGTGTGTGCATGAGTGTCAGTGTGTGTCTAGTTCATGTCGAGCCCCAGGCCTCTCTAAACAAGCCCATAAATCCAGCCTGCACTTACCTGTAGTAAAAACGTCAGGAGTGAGGACTTTATTGGACCACACACGTTCGAACGTTGACTGAACTCACTCAAAATTCACTAAACACGCCCCGTTCATAAAAAACACCAAGCCTTTTAACTCCCTGTCATGTTGTGTAGACGTCTTTTAGAGGCCTATTGTTATTGACATCGGTGAGTGGGAGGGGCTCCATGCTAACATCATTAGCCTCATAGATCCTGTCACAGCCACTCTGTCAGCTTCACTCAGAGAAAAACTAAATGAAATGAAATCACAGGGTATAATCTGATGCAGAGACACAATTACACATCACTCTTTCTACAAATAGAACAACAATGCAGCACCATTAACCCACATCACAAACGGCTATTGGTGGATTCAATGACGGACTGAACTTCATGCACAAAAAATATATACAACTAATATTGTCGTAAAGCATACTTCTACTAAAACTGTGGTTCCCAAACATTGATTCGGGACCCAAAAGAAAAAACAGTTTTTTTTTTTAAGTTTGAACAAGATTTGGATGGATTTGAACATGTTTTATTTCGATTGATTTGAACAGATTTAGATTATCTAAAACCAGTTTTCATAAAAGGAAGAAATTAATGTTAAGGATAGCTTTTGTTAAACTCAAATGAAGATTCAAAATTTAATAAAAGCTTCCAAATGTCACAGTCTTTGGCCCCTGAAAGGATTCTTTTTTACTATAGAGCCTCGACAAACTTTAATGTGTCAAATGTCTCAACTCAACTCCCTTCTTTGAACCTAAACTTGTCTTTGTCTGTTTAATAAATGACTTAATGCGTTAATGTGACCATTGTTATATACCATGACCACTTCACTTTATTCAATCATATATGGACACTCCTGTGTATAAACTAAATTGTGAGTGCAGCTCTGTTGTGTGATGTACAGAGCAGCCAAATGGCTTTTGGAGAGCTGATGAAAAAAAAATAAAACAAGTAGATGAGTGGAGACACAAGAGCAGCCCATTCCCAGGTGGCTGCTCGGCTTCCAATACAATTCTCCCCAAACTTGACGAGGAAATGAAATGGGCCGCCCCTCCCTCCGTCCAATACGATTAATTCCCTGTAAGATGCTTGCTTTTAGACCCGGGAGAGAGGCACGATAATGGAGGATTTATTTGCTCACAATGAAGAGGCTGCTGGAGTGGACCGGCCGGGTTCATAAAGCACCTCAGACGGCTGCCCACTCGCTGTCCACCCCCCCTTGTTTCCTGCCACTTCTCATTCTTGTCCCGCTCTTGTAGTTGTCGTGCAGAACTGAGCGTTTTAGTTGATTGTACAGCTGTGAGGCCCAGAGGTGGGTAAAGAGGTCGAAGCCACAAGGAAAAGTATTGTTTCAGGTAAAAGTATCAACAGTGGCAAGAAAAAGTATGTTAACCTTTTGGAATTTCATGGTTTTCTGAATAAATTTGTCTTAAAAAGTGATCTGATCTGCTTCTAAGTCAAGGGTATTGACAAACATAACGTGTCTAAAAATAATTACAGAAAACAATTCTAATCTTTCATGCCTTAATTGAGTGCAACCAAAAAAAATCATAGTGCTTGTGGAAAAAGTATGTGAGTTAATGACCTCAAAAAAGCACCTGGTTGAGGTTATTGCTGCCAACCAGTTATTAATTCTAAGGGTCCACTTACTTTTTCCTCTGCCATTTTGAATGTTGAATGAGTGTGTTCAATAAAGACATGAAAGATCAGAATTTTTTTGTGTAATTATTATTTTTAGACACATTATGTTTGTCAGTACCTTGACTTCAGATCAGATCACTTTTTAAGACAAATTTATTCAGAAAACCATGAAATTCCAAAAGGTTTACATACTATTTCTTGCCACTGTTGTTTTTGTTAAAGCTTCATTACCCAAAAGACAAGACAAGGCATGTTCTCCTGTTATCACCCTCTCAACCCCTACAACAACAGAGCAACCTGCTGCTTTTATTTTATTGAGAAAAGTTAAACCAACACAATTCACCATTAACATCAAACCAAAGATCAGAGCGTACTTTAAATGAGTCTGGTGCAATCCCACAATTACTGAATTGTTCCTCTGCCTTGTTCACAGGAATGCATTACCAACAATTATATATTTGCCTCCCCCTTTCTTTATTGATATTTTATTTTTCAACTATAAGTATTAAGGCTCTGGCCATTGGATAAAAAGAGATGGGATATTAGAAAATGAATTGTTTGTTAAGACTGAGGCAGACATGCGACTGACTCAACACCTGTATACGGTGAATATACAGAAGCTTCTCCTTAGTCTGTGCACGTAGTCTATGTCACTCTGGGGGGCCATTTTGGGAACTACAAGAGAAGAGCACACCTTCCTGCAGTGCATCTCTGAGCCAATCCCCTCCGGCTCACTGTGCGGTGTCATAAGGCCAGCTTAGGGACACATTATCAGGGGCAGGGCGTTAAGATCAAATGGGATTGTGGCGGATTTCCAGGAACACTGCGCTGTGGCTGTGGTGATGGGAATCCTCTTCCTTTGCCCCCCCCAGAGAGAAGCCAGGCACAGAACAATATTCATTAGTAATAGTCATAAAGCACAACTTGTCACAGTGCAACAGGACGGTCTTTTGTCTGCCAGATGTTGCATTGTGCATCTGTTTAGATGTCAGTCATGGGTCGAGTTGAACTTTTCAGATGAAATATACATATAGCACCAAAATTATTGTTGTGCTTGAATGTTTACTGCACAAAGCTTTATTATTTTTGTTTGGATCGCTGCTCAGCAAGAACTATTTGATCTATTATGTGTCAGTTGGCTCAGTTTTCATACAAAGAAGAAATTTTCTTCTTAAATATAGTTTATGTATCAAACTGTCAGATGTGAAAGCTCCAGTGGATTTTGGTCTTTGGTCCGACAAAAAGGGTGCTGTGTTGGTCCAGAGTCAGACCAGCGTCCAGTTTGTTTTGTAGTGTGAACACGCATTTGGTATTAGTTCGGACTTTGGGGCTAAATGCGCCAAACACACAAAGAAGAGTGAAAACTGTGTGCAATTATTTAAAAAGGAGTGTTTTTTTTTCCTTCATACAAACAAGGGATCAGACTAAAACCTGTACACAAGACCTTTTTAGAACAGACAAATATATTATGAGCTATTTTAATGTTTGCTAGCTCTAACTTAATCTAAATACTTAATTAATTTCCCCACCACGCAGGTACAATTACCCGTTCAAGTGTATTTAATTATAAGGTCACTGAATACTGAGCCTCTTAGTCATATCTACCCGCTAACTAACAGCACACAGGTTTTCCATTAGCCAATTTCCTTATGTTCCAAACTTCAACTTCCCTGCTTCATGGGCCGATTGTCAGTTGATACGAGTGACATCACAGTCTATGTTTAAAACACCCAGATAACAAGCCTTGTTGCTCCCACACAGCCGGATACACACAGCCAGGACACTCACAAACCTTGTAATTAAATATAGTGCATAAGACAAACACTGCAGTAAACACATCATCTGTCACCTCTGCGGCTTAATCCGTATCCTTTTTTACCAAACAGACAAACCCACACACTTGTGCAGCCTGTCCACTAAAACAAATGTGTCTCGGTGTCTGTGAAAGTGTGCAGCGTGACCGTCCCAGCTTCATCATCACGTTAGGCCGCTCCATTACCCAGCAGCAACACAATCCAGCCTGAAATCAATTAACCCAGCGCCGTGAAGTGTACACTCCCCAATCTGTGTTTGGGTTTTGGTGTAAAACAATCTGGAGGGAGTGACGGGAGTCGGAGTTGTGTGGGCGACAAATGAGAGGCAGTTTAGTTTTTTGGGAAATGTAGTTTATACAAGTTATAGATTTGGGAAATTTCAGTTGTAGTGTATGTGGAATGGTATTTAGGCTGTTTAGAGCCAGTTCACAATGTCAATTTTTTTTTCTCAAATCTCGGACAAAGGTTTGAGCACAAGGTCTTACAGCCTTTTATTTTGGATCCACTGCCCACAGAGGAGTCGAAGAGGAGAATAGATTAAGGAGAGAGGAGTTAAGAGTAGGGCTGTCCAAAACCTTTGAAAATAATGTATAGGTTTTAGTTGGATTTGAACAGGTTTCATTTGGTTTGAACAGGTTTTAGTTGGATTTGAACAAGCTGCTGTTCCATGTTACAGTTTATCTCTGAAGCTTAGGGCCAGTTAAAATCTCACCTTGGGCGCGATTGGCCCCTGGACCGGACTTTGCACACGTCTGATTAAGAACAATGGGACATCTTTTCCTCAGGAGCATCATTTGTAGCAAAGTCTGTTTCTGACAACATTTACACAACTGGGTCTCTCAGAAAACCTCCAATTAAAGCAACACTGTCACTTTTACCCAAAATATTCAGCCTGGAAATCATTACCACCACAGAATTATTCATGCAACAGGTTTAACAGATTTTCCACTCTATCCTATCTGAGTTTTACCACAGCATTGTCTCATTGGGAGTCACAAAGCGTTGCCGGGGCGGCAGGAGCTCAGTGGTAGAGCGGTCGTCCTTCAACTGGAAGGTAGGCGGTTCGATTCCCGCTCTCCCCACAGTTCATACTGTCGTTGTGTCCTATGGCAAGACACTTAAGCGTCAGCTAAATGAATAAAGGTAAATGTAAATGTAAATGTTTTAAAATATAAAGTATGATCTCATTGTTTCCCTTGAAAACATGTTAATTTTTAAGGGAACATATATTTATTCTTTTCTTTTTACAAATATGAAATTCACAAACATTATGTATGACCTATAACATTGACAGAGGAATGAACCGTTCCATCAAATATCACCTGCTCAAGTCTGATGATCGTAAACGAATCGCGAAAGATGTTTGTTGTTCTTCAGTGACGTCGTCTACGTTCATAATTAAACACAAAAGATTTAGAAACACTAAGATCTGAGTTGATCCGGTCGCTGAGTGCAGGCGGAAAGATTTAACCCAGTTTCCACCTTTCTGCTTTTCTGATTAGTCTATGCAAGCCCTACTCCTTTTATCTTCCAGTAATATTTTCTCTTGTCTGCAGTGTGAGTGCCTGTAAACGCTTTAAACAGACCATTATTGTGTGAGAGCCAGGCTAAATTGAACCCTCACTTCTTCAGGAAATTTCTTACCCTCAGTTGGCCCTCTGTTGGTCCACAGACAGTTCACCGTGCACCAGAGCCCGGTGCTTCTCTGTCTCAGGTGTGAAAAGACTGCGTTGGCTCAACAGCTGACAAATGAGATCAGAGAAAACAACACAGACACACTCAGAGTGTTGTGTTACATGAAGTGAGTGTAAACATGTAATGCCCTCAGATCTCAGCTCGAATACATTCTGTTTGGACAAAGACAAAGAATGCACCTGAAATGACTACAGCTTTGGTCATGGCTACATAATAATGTGTGTATTTTCTTTCCATACAGTATATGAAAGCACTGTTCTGAACTAATCAAAAGCTGCTATAGCTTCAGCGGATAAAGCAGGAAAAGGAGAGTCAGTCAAATCTTGATTCAGAAGGGGCCTATTCAATCTAAAATGTTTGTGTAAATGCATTAGTGTGGACGTACTGTAGCTAGAGTTTTATGTCATAGTGTTAATACAGACACATCAGAGCTACTTGTTTAAGCTCATTTGTAAGGAAAAGTGATGTTATCATCCAATGTATATCCAGTTTTTCCTCAGTGTGTGTTGTATGTAGTGGACTCTATTCATCTGCAGTTAACAGTGAACAGGTTAATGCGTCTCTGTATCTGAATGCCTTATGTTTTGCTGCTTGAATGTGTGTTTGTGAGTGTGTAAAGTGCTCAGGGGCAGGCCCTAGTATCGATGTGGGGATTACTAACACTTAGCCGACACCACTGAGACTGCAACAGGAGTAAATGATTTAGAAAGCGCTAGCCTTAATGTAATGAAAGAAAGGCCCTGGCTGTCAAGACACACACACACACACACACACACTACCTCTGGGTGCTAATCCTGCGAGCTTACATCCCCATTAACACTAACCCTCGCCACAGACCCACTGCCAGCTCGCTCGCACTCTTGAGTTTTCTCCCTGGGGGATATCAGAGACACTTTCGCTCGCGCCTCGCCTCTTTTTATCCGACACACACCGAGCCTTGAGGGATTGTCAGGACGGGTTCACAGAGCAGTCACAGAAGCGCCAAAGTCTATTAAAAGTGTGTTTTTGTGGAGTTATCTATGTAACCGATGAATGGTGTTATTGTCAAAGGGCGGATGAATGCAGGGTTTAGTCCATTAACACCATATAGAGATTGTACATGGTATTCAGGGAAGAGGCTGACCTTTCAGGGCCACACAGCAGTGATCTGATGAGGCTACAGGCTCGTGATGAAGCTTCAACCTATGATGTGGCTCTGCCTTTTGAATATATAGACATTTTAAAACCATTTTCCTGTCCATGCTTGGCAGGAGAGCCATTTTAATTTTATTGACTGTGTTAGCTTCAATTTTATGGTGATACTTTTATGTCATTGAAGAATAGTGTTGATCAGTTGGTGTACAACAACCCTGTCCCATTCTAAATACAGTAACTTTGTCCATCTCACTGTCCCCAAAATACTTTAGTCCTGTGTTTGTCGAGCTTTTAATCAGTGAGCTGTTAGCCTTAATAAACTGGTTACTTAGCGTCGTTCCCACCTGAATTCCCTCCTGATTTACGACGTGTTTGTCGTAACAGACGGGCGCCGTTTCCCCAACGCCTAATTTAACCGTCATGCGTCTTCGTTCACACACACGTCATTACGATCCATTCAGAGCCGTAATAAAAGAATTAGTGTGATCAGGCCCCTCGCACTAAAGCCTAATTGAATTAGCACTGGCCAGGCGTCTGAAGCATTAGTGTTTTTAAAGCAAAGGTAGCCCAGAAACAGAGGCATGAGGTCAGCTTTACTTTGGTCTCCATGCGTTAAGCTCTAGTTAAAGGTGCCATGTGTCGCAGGTACAGCCTTTAGACTCTATTACCGGGCCATGCTGGCTCACTTAAGGACTAATTATGTCCAACTTTTTACCAAAGCCACAGTAGCAACACAGTGAGGCGTCCATTTTGAGGTCATTAAGTGTTCAATGGTGATGCTAACTATATACTTAACTATTTGGTTGAAGAGAAAACACTTTTTTTTATTTCCCAGACATTCTCACATTCACTCTTGGTGCTTCACTAAATCAATAATATTATAGACGTTTTCAATCTATTGCGAGGATTCTTACAGAGTTTATTGCGGGTTAGTGATAGTGTTGGGTTAGCTATCAGGGTGTATTTGCTTCCATACAAGATCAAACTGTTTTTGCTTGTTGTCTTCTGACACAGCTTTCGCAATGTTTAGTTTACGTTACTCTAATTTACTTTACTCTACTCTACTTCTACTACTCTACTCCACTATTAAATGTGATTGGTTGCCCATTTTAGCCTGTGCTGTAACTTATCCCCACACATCCAGCTGCAGTGTGATTAAATGTTTAAGGGAAAAGTAGCACTGGCTGTGGATACGTAGGGCCAGTCTGTGAAAAGCTAACAGCTTGACCTGGAGTAGCTTTTAATCCATTTGAGTTTAACTTGGAGCCAAAAACTACAATCTTTCCACTTCCTTCCTTCTACAGCCTCAGCTCAAAAATAAAATTTATACTAAAAGCCTTTCCGCAAATAACATTAGAACAAAACATATCCAACATTTGTGAGATCGGTTTAATTACAATAGGTATTTACTGCTGTTTGCAATTGTCTTGTTAGTGCAGTTTTACAACCGGCCTCTGGGGACAAATAAAGTTTTACTAGACTGGACTTGACAATAAAACTAGCTTTAGCATGTAGCCTGTTCTCATAGAGTGTGACTCACTAAAGTTGTTTGTGGGCTGTAATAGGTGCTAATAATGACTGGAGTGTCCGTATTCATTAAAGCTACTGTTGATGAAGGTGTTCTCACCATGTTTACACAACTCGTGAGACATTATTTAAATTAATGGCTTAGTCCAAATAAAAAATGCAATTAAACTTGACAGCAATAAAAGCTTACATGCCAAGATAATGTGGGTCTGAGTGGAGCTAGTGTTTTGTGTGTATGGCGTTGTGGGACAGGAACTGGACTATTGCTTGCATATGGCATAGTGGGACCGGACATGGGTGACTTTGCAAGTGGACTCTGTGTCGATGTAAAGAACTAGTGAGGAGTGTATGTAAGTGAATTGTGCAGCCTGGTTTATAAAGGTATTAAGGTATTAAAGCAAATAATTGCACCTGGGGGGGAAAGTCTTTCTCACATGCCCCTGGCTGTGTCCGAATCCACTCCCTAGTCCTTAACCCCTCAGTCACTGAACTATGATAGAGGACTATATAGTTACTTAATTAGTGAACGATTTTGGAAACACACAACCTTTTCTGTGTCCGTTAGTCACTACATGTTAAAAAAAATCCACTGATTATAGACTTCTGTTAAAAAAACACAACACTTAAATATTAATATAAATAATTGTATGGGTTTTATTCAGCAACTCTTGTCAAAACTAATTATTACATTACTTTTATGCCTCAAGAGGGAAGCTCTCAAATGTCTGTCTAATTTAATGTAAGCTAGTTACGTATTTTACATCGTAATAGTTTATTAATAACAATTTACAACAGCTTACGTTTCAACAGAAAGTCAAACTTGTGTCTCTAACTCGTTTCATTTAAACCTGTGGTGTTCAGATTAAAGACATGTCACAGTCGCGCTGCTCTCCTCCAACAATTCTCAAAGCATTATACTTTTACTAATGCATTGTGGGAAACTTTGAGTGCACTACATTTTAGTCCCTAGACACCACTACAAAATGGCATAATCACAAAAAATGATTAGTGTGTTGATTTGGACACAATTTAAGTATGTGTTTGGACGGAGGGAGGAAGCCATAGAGGCTGTAAGACAGGAATGACACGCAGCCCTAACCACTCCTATGGGCACCTGTGACTTTACTTTATCTTAAACACAATGTAAGGTTAAAGAAGTATGGTTCCGTGCAGGTTTTTATTCCAAAAGTAAATATACTGCTCAGCCAACATTCAAACAGTCAACTTATACTTAGTGACTTTTATTAATACGCTTTCAAATTCAGAGGACTTGACTTCGGAGACTTTAGTGCTGCATACATTATTGCATGTTTTTCTAACATCATGAAGTCCTGTTTTAATCACGTTCCACCAACTATTTGTCAATTTTCAACACTGTATTTTTGTCAGTAGCAGCTGTCAGTGATCAGTAGTTTCAGTCTGGAGCTGTCAGTATCGGTTAAAGCACACTGTAATAAACTCAAAGCTCCTCCTAAACCTTCTGTTGAGTCCTTATCAGCCACAGTTAGAGCCTTTGATGTGCCTGGCTCAGTGGCTATCAGGCAGCAGACTACTGTGTGTGTGTTTACGCCGGGGCCTGCTCATTCTCAGCTCATCTCGGCCCCAGTGACAGGTGGTAATGCCGGGGCGAGAGGCTGCACGGGCACTGCTGCTCCGGCAGTGATAACGCTGACCTAAAGCACACAGAGGGTTAGCTTCCTGATAACGCAGTGCACTTCAGAGCAGGCCTGGTGCTGTCTGTGTGCTTTGGAGTGATTTTCAAAAGATCCCCCTTCGACCAACAGGGTTTCCATCAAAGCAGGCCATATGAGGCCGTTTGAAGTGTTTGTGTGAGGCAAACAAACTTCTCTTTTATTTTCTCTGTTAAAACTATCTTTAATACTGGACAAATCTACTCAAGCAGTAGACTCTGTTATTGAGAGGCATTTTGTTAAGTTTGAAATATTTTTTATATTGCTCAACCCCACACCTCAGCAGTTGTTTACATGACGCCAAAACAAAATCAAAGCCTAATCTGCATTTACACAAAACACTCAGCTGTTGAGAACAGTATTTCTGCCAGGCCAGTAGGGGCAGTATTGCAGCCAATGCTTCTCCCAAAAGAGGACTTTGTAAACTTGAGTCTCTGTGTGGAGTTGTACATCTAATACTAGTTTCTTCTGTTCTTCTTGCAGTGTGTTACCAGTAGCCAATAGCGTTCAAGGACCCAAGCTAAACTAAAGAATAGTTACTGACCATTGCAGAAGCTAATGGGGATCTGAATAAAAAATACCAATAAACAACAGTAACAGGAAAAAACAAAGAAATGAAATAAAAACACCCCCTGGGCCCCAGATTTAGTTTGTGTTTTTGAGTCTTGTCAGTGACAAAACGTTGCCTTTTGGACGAGAAACTGAATAATTGTTGTCTGAAGAGCCAGTATTTATCCTCTGAGGTGATATGATGTTATTACTCTCTGCACATGGCTTGATTTAATGCTAAAGAGATTGGATGTGAGTGTCTTTGTAAGGGCAGAATTGAATTTTGTAGCTGTAAAGGCCCATCTGGAGCCGACAGCTTAGGGAGAGAAGTGTGTGGCCCGTCGCTGCGAACGGTAAAAGCCGCTAAAGCCACAGATGAACATTTGGCAGAGGTTTTACATGCCTCTGTATTTTAAGATTTCATTAAATAGACTCTTACAGCAGAGGCCTGTGTGGATTTGTGTTCAGTTGAAAGTGGCATTTCTTATGTGACGTGAGCTTCAATCATCTATTACAGCTCTGAAATTGGATGTGCACTGTCAGAACATGGGCTGAAATAAACCTAGTTTTTTTTCGAGTAATATTTTTAACATCTTTTCATATGACAAATTATACAATATTAAGAAATATTCCAGTCATTTGTTCAATGTCCCCAAATTTACCTTCAACAGTTTTTAATATTGTGACTTCTTGCCTAAACACGACTATTTAAGTTGGTTTATATTATTACACGTTTATTTCCTTCAAGTTCTTTGTATAAAAACACCCTGAAGTACTTTTAATTAGGCCAAATCTCTTCCTTTCCAGTCCAGATGCTGTCAAAGTGTGTCTGTCTTAAGGTTGATTCATACTTCTGCGTCGAGTGTACGCCGTAGTGTACGCCATAGTGTACGTCGTAGGCTACGCACGTAGGCGACGCCGTCGTGAGCATTTATACTTCTGCGTATGTCTGTTACGCGAGCGGGTTCCACTGTGTTTACATTCCTCGATCCTCGCGGGCTTCTACGAACAATGGCGACTGAAAGAGAGCGGATCATGTTGGAGCTGGAGCTTATCGAGGTCCAAAAACTGTTAATTTTAGTTAAATTACTAAAACTTGTTGGCTCTTCACTGAATTTCGGAATTTAAAAATGGCGGGCGGTCCAGAGTGCAGAAGATTATTCCGGAAATGTGTAGGAGGACACGTGATACTACCA
>CM044550.2:5372281-5472281 GCA_024416835.2 Perccottus glenii | reverse complement strand
ACACAAAGTTTTATTTAGTAATTACAAAAGTAAAGTATTACAAAAAAAAGTTAAAACAAAGGCATCTGGATCTAGTTTTCAAGGTAATAGACTTTTCAATTCTGAGATCAATTGATACGAGAGCTGAGCTTTATCTCTAGAGCAGGGGGGCCCAAAGTGGGGTCCAGGGGCCAAATTTAGCCTGCAACAGGGTTTGAGGCGGCCCGCCAAGGGTCTTCATGTTGATTTAATCTGCAGTGACAGTAAAGCATTGTTAAGGTAACGACCATGAGTGAGGGCAAGTGGCAAAGGGAAGTGTTATGCAACATGTTTTGTAAATGTCAGACATGTCGTAAACGTTATCAGCAGTTTATTTTTACGTCCAGTTTAAAATAACCCAGTTGCTCTTTAAATAACAGGCCTACATAGAGTTTTTATTGCTTCTACTCTTTTGTCTTGTGTTTTTTTTACTTTTCTGTGTAGTGTCAGGACATGGCATAAAAGGGGACAGTCTTTTTACTGTGTCACTGGTTGAGCATAAATGGGACACAAGGCCAACTGAGACTGATAAAAGTGAGAGGAATTACTATTGATATCACAAAAGCATCTGTATTTGTATAAACTATACTCTACTTAAAGCAGGATTTCAGCATTGTTTTTGTCATATTTTCATTCATATTTTAACTAAAATATACTCAAATATAAACTCAACTGATTGCATTTTGAGTTCTGCTTTTTTACAGTGTAGGCCTGATGAAGGCCTAGTGCTGAAACGTTGCATTGTTTGGTCTTTGAATAAATGTCACTGTTTGCAAGTTAGACAGTGTGTCTTTTCATCTTTATGTTTTGTGAACCAAAGGCACATTCCTACGCACCTGTCCCAAAAACAGATGTGCAAAGTGCTCTTTTCAGATTTTTCGGGACTTACAGTGTAAAATATTAACCATTAAAAGTAAATAAATAAACACTATTCAAACACTAAAGGTTAAAACGTTGGACCAGTTTTTCCTTCAGTGTGAACTGTCAAACGTCTGCTGAGTCCCAGGAGCTGCTGCCTTAAGCCGCTTTTAATGCAACACAAAATTCATTACTGATCACATTACATCAAAATAGAGCCGTGAGTCGCTGTACACTCGGGAGCGCCGGAGATGGCGTCCGCGGGGGAATGGAATGGACTCGTCGGTCGCCTCGTCCCGTTCATAGACAGAGAGGCTTCAGTGGCTCGGGACTAATCTAATAGCACAGCACTTTCTGCGGCGTAACTTAGCAAATGTCCTGGGTCTGACGTGACAAGGACAAGTCTGTGGATGACAGCACTCAGGGCTCCACCAAACACGACCTGCTGTGTGTTCTGTTATTCCTCTAAACATTATAATCCTGCTTTATCACAAATAGAGGAATCAGATGCCATCCTTGCATTGAATATATCTATGGACAAAGTTGGATGGGGAATCACTTCTGGAGACTCATGCTAAATAAAAAAAGACAAACCAGCTCTGACATTAAAACCAGCCTCATTTTCACTGGTATGGGTCGTGTCATTATGAGTAAAGGCCGGACCAACATCCAAACACTGTGCATTCTCTGTCTACATTAGATTAAACATAAGCGGAGATTGTAAATAGTGAGTCTTTTCAGTGTTTACTCTTTTCTTTGTATTAATTATTGTCAATGCATCCAAGTTTTGAAGTGTGTTCCAGGACATTCCATAATCTGACAACACATCTGTAACACTTAAAGACACAGAGAAAGCAGGAATCTGAGATCTTTTCAACCATTTGCCAAAGTTAAATGTACTATCATCATTTGTCTCTCAGCTGGTTTGTAAAAGTTAAGACCTAACATTTAGCTTTAGCCTCAAACCACATTTACGGCTGTAGAACAACTGTAAACACACGTCTTCTTTTACAAGGGTTACACAAACTCACAAACTATGTAAAGACTCTCAATCAACATACTTACTTTATTAAATATAAAAACGTGGCTGCCTTCCTTAGAGACTAATAGTGTTAGCTATCTACTTCATAGTATACCAGACACCCAAGAGATACAGTACACTCATGATCGAATAGCCTGTTGTGTTACTTATCTACCTCACTATGAAACAGGAAGTCAAGCCCAGCATCCAGCAAGCCATTTCAAAAACCTAGAGAAATACAGATTAGGATAAAACGGCTCCATCTGGGGTTATCTTTGTGTTTAGGGACTAACTATTGCAATTTTTTGTGATGTTTCGTTCTCAGGGCCGTATGACGGTCGGGGCGTGACCCTGCTGGAGGTCTGCGGCAGCTGGCCCGAGAGCTTTGGTGTCCCGCGGCACAACGTGGGCTCTGTGGAAACCAGCGACGAGGGCCTCAGAGAGAGACTGGCCGACGCCATGTCCGAGTCTCCGTCCAGGGACATCGTGGGGTCTGCTACAGGTCAGAAATCCTCAAGAAGATAAAACAAAGACAGAAGTGAAGTGGATACACAGTCTTTTGTTATTTACAGAACACAAAGTTTTATTTAGTACTTACAAAAGTAAAGTATTACAAAAAAAAGTTAAAACAAAGGCATCTGGATCTAGTTTTCAAGGTAAGAGACTTTTCAATTCTGAGATCAATTGATACGAGAGCTGAGCTTTATCTCTAGAGCAGGGGGGCCCAAAGTGGGGTCCAGGGGCCAAATTTAGCCTGCAACAGGGTTTGAGGCGGCCCGCCAAGGGTTTTCATGTTGATTTAATCTGCAGTGACAGTAAAGCATTGTTAAGGTAACGACCATGAGTGAGGGCAAGTGGCAAAGGGAAGTGTTATGCAACATGTTTTGTAAATGTCAGACATGTCGTAAACGTTATCAGCAGTTTATTTTTACGTCCAGTTTAAAATAACCCAGTTGCTCTTTAAATAACAGCCCTACATAGAGTTTTTATTGCTTCTACTCTTTTGTCTTGTGGTTTTTTACTTTTTTGTGTAGTGTCAGGACATGGCATAAAAGGGGACAGTCTTTTTACTGCGTCACTGGTTGAGCATAAATGGGACACAAGGCCAACTGAGACTGATAAAAGTGAGAGGAATTACTATTGATATCACAGAAAAGCATCTGATTAACAAAAATGAATTAAGTTGATAAGTTTTCTATTTGAACAATAACAACAAAAGCTATATCACATTATTTTCACTCTGAGGGAACTGCAAACTGTTGCTGCTGTTAATATTTCAATAATAAGTTACATTAGAAGTGTTTTTTTTTAGCCCTGATTGCAAGAGAAGAAATTAGATTAAAATTGTAAATCCACTCGAGCTGATATCTTCCCTGGCTGTAAGAGGCTCTGTCCTGTATTTGACATCTCGGCACACGCCTTGCTACACTTCGGGGCTTCCTGCTGCCGTTGTGTGTTTGAGCGTCTGCAGCCGTGCCGTTGGCCCTGACTGTCCAAATGGTTAACTCATTTAGGAAGCTGCAGTGCCCCCCCTCAGCCCCTTTTTCCTCCTCCTCTCTTTAAGTGAACAAGAGTCTCTTTGATTTAAACATGTACATGTGTATGTGAGGGCGGGGGGGATGGGGTCACAAGGCCCTAATGGACTTAGCATCGACTATCACCCCCTGACCATCCCCAGTCCTGTCCGGTCCAGTCCCGTACAGCCCGTCCCTCTTTGGTTTAACTTCATTTGTGGCCTCTCTCTGTCTTCTCATCACTCTTGTGCCCGCCCCTTCACTCTGCGTTTCTTCATTAGATTACATGTTGTAGACTCCCGGACATTGGCGGTCTTGTTCTCCCCCTCCACCCTCTTTTATTCTTTTTTTCTTTTTTTTTTAAACGACCCCCTTCCACTCCAGCCGCTTTTAATGCAACACAAAATTCATTACTGATCACATTACATCAAAATAGAGCCGTGAGTCGCTGCCGCACACACTCGGGGGAGCGCCGGAGATGGCGTCCGCGGGGGAATGGAATGGACTCGTCGGTCGCCTCGTCCCGTTCATAGACAGAGAGGCTTCAGTGGCTCGGGACTAATCTAATAGCACAGCACTTTCTGCGGCGTAACTTAGCAAATGTCCTGGGTCTGACGTGACAAGGACAAGTCTGTGGATGACAGCACTCAGGGCTCCACCAAACACGACCTGCTGTGTGTTCTGTTATTCCTCTAAACATTATAATCCTGCTTTATCACAAATAGAGGAATCAGATGCCATCCTTGCATTGAATATATCTATGGACAAAGTTGGATGGGGAATCACTTTTGGAGACTCATTCTAAATAAAAAAAGACAAACCAGCTCTGACATAAAAACCAGCCTCATTTTCACTGGTATGGGTCGGGTCATTATGAGTAAAGGCCGGACCAACATCCAAACACTGTGCATTGTCTGTCTACATTAGATTAAACATAAGCAGAGATTGTAAATAGTGAGTCTTTAAATGTAGCCTCACTACGTTCCAGTGTTTACTCTTTTCTTTGTATTAATTATTGTCAATGCATCCAAGTTTTGAAGTGTGTTCCAGGACATTCCATAATCTAGTCTGAGTTGCTGTTAAGGCAGAAAACCCCGCTTCACAAAGATAAGACGTTGGAAATGGAAACAGGGTTTTTCTTTTGTGCCTTTGTATTGCTCTAAGGATATTCCCTCTTGATTTGAATCCATAATGTTGAGATTGGAAGTTGTTAATAGCCTCTGTTCTTTGTGTTCCAAAGGCTTATCTTTTAATGAAGGGTGCTTGGAAGTAGTTTTGAAAGCTTCATAACCTCATTGGAGCCGCTCCACACGTTAGACAGAGTAGGCTTGGGGCTTGTGTATCACCTGTTGCAATGGACTGTTCAAGAGGAGTCCACAGACAGGTTTTCGGGGAGACCTGCTGTAGCAGACGTCTCTCTCTGGACACAGCTCAGTGGAAACACAAGCCTCTTCTGCAGAACTGTACCACTGTAGAAACATGATCAAACCCTATCGATCATCTTCTTCTGTTTGTGGTACATATTCACAAGACTTACAAATAACATTAACATATTCCTCGCACCAAATCTAAATATCTGGTTGCCTCTGTATTTGTCTTGGAGCAACTCAATGTGTAGTCTTTTTTTTTTTTTACCCACATAAACCACATATGATTCTCGTCCATGTGTTAGACACTAAAGTTTGCCAGAGCTGTTGCATGAAATTCATTTTTTACAGATGCCACAAGTATCCTGTTAATATATGTGGATGTATGTGTTTCCAAATTGAGATGTACAGTACTTGTCTGCTCAAGAGCCTGAGGAAGTGAGGCTCAGACGGACGGCAGCAGATGGGGTCTTGTGTCGTTTTAGCTCGAAGCTCTGGCCCCAGTTTATGTATCGACCCAGAGCCTGACTGCAAATACCATCACTTACTGTTTCCATATTGTTTTTTATCATTTATAAGTTGATTTGGAAGTTTGAGGTGGAGTCTAAAATATTATTAACCATGCAGAAAATCCCATTAGAATGAGCTTTGAACAAAGAGGATGATTTTAAAACAGACAAAGATTTAACCTCATATCTTAACAGCTTCACTTGTTCTGACAGAATTTCTATTGTGTGGAAATGGTTGTGAAGTGAATGGGTACAACCGGCCAGGCTACATTTTGGAGAAACATTTTTTATATTTTAAAAATCATGACCCAACTTTCTAGTCTGGTCATTTGGTCATTTTTTTCCCTTTAACTTTTTTGGTCATTTGTGTAAAGATTTTTTTCAAGGTAGTGTCATAACTTTTCTTGTAAAATGTAAGAGGTTGATCAAAAAGCAACAGAAAAGTATTTTATACCTTTGTTGAAAAGGGAAGAGCATATAGTCTACGGTGATATTTCTAGACATCCAAAAGGGGACTTCATTGTTTTATCAACAGTAAACACAAAACAAGAATTCCATTGAAGCATCCAAATTAAAACTTAACTTAAGGGAGCCAGCCCTCACTCCAGCATACATTTCTACATCAGCAATTGGTCCCTTGGTCCAATATTTCTAATGAAATGAAATGAAAATGCTGTTAAGACATACAAAAGTCTAAAGCTAAAGCTAGCATCCTAAAGCTAACTCCAGTCAAACAGCATTTTTGTGTCACATGTTTTCAATGCAAATTGTTGAAAGGATTTTCTGCCAACCTTTCAAACTGTCGCCTGATTACATTTAATCATCATTATTTACACTAGCTCATTATTTATTCTCTGTATTTCTACTTTGAGAACCCCACACTGAAGCGCTGAGTGATAATCTGCTAAAATCCAGATCCAGATAGAGCCGCACTGAGGGCAACAAACAGGCCTTTTTTTCTGTTGTGTGTATGTGTGTGTGTCTCGGCAGGAATGCTCGCTGATGTAACAGATCACCGTCTCTCTAACATTCTTATCCACACGCTCTCGCGGATTCACGGCTCAAACAAAGACTCCAGTCAGAGTGATGGGGCTCTCACGCTAAGGCCGAGACCCAGCGTCGCCAGCAAACAGGGCAGGTGACACTTAGACAGAGGGAGATGGACTTGAGAGGCTTAAACACACTGCAGCTCTGACAGACGGTGGATTTTTGTTTCTATTTTAAATTTACGGTAGTTTTAAATTACAATTTAACAGAACTTTTTAAAGATCTCAGTCTTTCAGAGCAGGTTCTACTTCCACATGGACCTGGTCTAAGACCGGACTAACTCTGTCTCCTTCAAACACTGACCTCCGTGAGTCTGGACCTGGTCTAAGATCGGACTAACTCTGTCTCCTTCAAACACTGACCTCCGTGAGTCTGGACCTGGTCTAAGACTGGACTAACTCTGTCTCCTTCAAACACTGACCTCCGTGAGTCTGGACCTGGTCTAAGTCTGGACTAACTCTGTCTCCTTCAAACACTGACCTCCATGAGTCTGGACCTGGTCTAAGACTGGACTAACTCTGTCTCCTTCAAACACTGACCTCCGTGAGTCTGGACCTGGTCTAAGTCTGGACTAACTCTGTCTCCTTCAAACACTGACCTCCGTGAGTCTGGACCTGGTCTAAGTCTGGACTAACTCTGTCTCCTTCAAACACTGACCTCCGTGAGTCTCGACCTGGTCTAAGTCTGGACTAACTCTGTCTCCTTCAAACACTGACCTCTGTGAGTCTGGACCTGGTCTAAGTCTGGACTAACTCTGTCTCCTTCAAACACTGACCTCCATGAGTCTGGACCTGGTCTAAGACTGGACTAACTCTGTCTCCTTCAAACACTGACCTCCATGAGTCTGGAGTCTTTTATTATTGGACTGTAGTGATTTTATTGATGTTCAGCCTCTGTTTTCTTCCAGTGATACAGGGATGTTGAGTCCACTATAGACTTTATGGAACAGGGCTTAATTTTGGCTGTAAGGCACACTTTTCTGAGTGGGTTTTAATGGAATAGCCTTCAGTTCGGATGAAAGGCATAAATTATCCTTATTTGATTGCTTCAGTTTTTAAGAGCTCTTAAGTCAACAGTAGAAGTAGTAACATATTGCTGTAGTCTATGTTGTATATTAGCATTTATTTTTTTGTAAGGTGATAAAAAAGTGGTTTAGTTTAAAAAACAATAACCTTTAGTTACATTATTTTGCCCTTTTATTTTTTATAATGTTGTTTTATTTCAATTAGCTTTTCTTAAAACACCAAACACACGTCTTTGACTCCAAAGCGTTTATATTTCTTCACTTTTCTGAAAGCGTCACATCCATATTTAATTTGTGCGCCTCGGTGGGACACTCACACAGCAGAGGACAGAGCACAGAGGGAAAAGATGAAGAGGACCAGGGACTAAAACACACTGCGGCTCAAATTTGATTTTCTCTCAATGATATAATGCTGCTAACTGGATTTGCCTTATTGGTGCCTGCCCAACATAAATTCCATTGAAGCCATATGGAGAGTGGACTCAACCTGGTGCTGCTGCGTTCAGGGACAATGGGATGGTTTATGTCTCTGTGCGTCCTTTGTGACACGTTACACTGTACATCTGTTTTAAAACTGAAGGGGTTTCATGTGTGAGCTGTGTTTGGGACAGAGAGCTGATTGTGACGGTGGTGTCCTAAAGTGAAGCTTAATGGGTTCAGCATCAACAGGGATTATTCTTCTTAATGAACAGATAATGTAGTTGTATCTATTACATATTTAAAGTTTTAGCTGCGATAGACTCTAGACCCTCCACAAAGAATAAGTTCTACATCAATGATGTTGCTTTAGGTCTAACAAGACAGAGACCAGGGTTAGACCGGAGTTAGACCTGACAGAGACCAGAGTTAGACCTGACAGAGACCTGGGTTAGACCTGACAGAGACCTGGGTTAGACCAGAGTTAGATCTGAGAGAGACCAGGGTTAGAACGGAGTTAGACCTGACAGAGACCAGGGTTAGACCTGAGTTAGACCTGACAGAGACCAGGGTTAGACCTGACAGAGACCTGGGTTAGACCAGAGTTAGACCTGACAGAGACCTGGGTTAGACCAGAGTTAGACCTGACAGAGACCAGGGTTAGACCAGAATTAGACCTGACAGAGACCTGGGTTAGACCAGAGTTAGACCTGAGAGAGACCAGGGTTAGACCAGAGTTAGACCTGACAGAGACCAGGATTAGACCAGAGTTAGACCTGACAGAGACCAGGATTAGACCAGAGTTAGACCAGAGTTAGACCTGACAGAGACCAGGGTTAGACCAGAATTAGACCTGACAGAGACCAGGATTAGACCAGAGTTAGACCAGAGTTAGACCTGACAGAGACCAGGGTTAGACCAGAATTAGACCTGACAGAGACCTGGGTTAGACCAGAGTTAGACCTGAGAGAGACCAGGGTTAGACCAGAGTTAGACCTGACAGAGACCTGGGTTAGACCAGAGTTAGACCTGAGAGAGACCAGGGTTAGACCAGAGTTAGACCTGACAGAGACCAGGGTTAGACCAGAGTTAGACCTGACAGAGACCAGGGTTAGACCAGAGTTAAACCAGAGTTAGACCAGAGTTAGACCTGAGAGAGACCAGAGTTAGACCAAAGTTAGACCAGGGTTAGACCAGGGTTAGACCAGGGTTAGAGCACAAGTTACTTTAAATGTAGACAGCACAAAGAGTGAAAAGTTGTCTTTATCTCAATCTTTGTTGCAGTCCCACCTTCACAGTGAACTCCTCTGTCACAGCTACAGCTCACCTAACCACTGACCTACTGCTCTCATACACATTTCTGGGGATATGGCTCAACAAAACGCTATGTTTTAAAAGTCATTTTGGACAATAAGCCGGAAAAACAGAAAATAAAATTAGGATTGTGTTTTTACAGAAACAAGCAGTGCGTTACAGTTGAAAATAGGAAATTGTTCAGGCAACATTTTTATCTGTTCTTGACTATGCTAACATTATTTATATGCATGCTTCCACACAAGTTCTAAAGCTTCTGGATGCACTCTACCATAGTGCTCTTAGATTTATTACAGGAGATGGCTATCACACTCATCTCTGTGCTTTTGTATATGACAGGGTTGGGTGGACATCTCTTACACACAGACGAGACAATCACTGTCTAGATTGTCAGATTTACATTTCACTCACAGCACCTGAAATGGACCAATCCATTCACTGTGTCACTGCATCGAACAGATTGATGTGTGGATGCAAAATAATTTCCTCCAACTGAACAGAAACAAGACTGAACTAATCATCTTTGGAACAGAAACAAAGAGAAAGTGTCAGCAGCCACCTCGAGTCTCTTTCTCTAAAATGTAAAAATCAGGTTAGAAATCTAGGGGTCATCATGGACTCAGACTTGAATTTCCACAGTCACATTAAGTCAATTACATCATCTGCATTTTATCACCTTAAAAACATTTCCAGAGTCAAAGGGATGATGTCTCAACCAGACTTAGAGAAACTTATCCATGCTTTTATCTCCAGCAGGTTAGATTACTGTAACGGCCTGCTCACTGGTCTCTCAAAACGAGGGTTAAGACAGCTGCAGCTTATTCAGAACGCGGCTGCTCGGGTTCTAACCAAAACCAGGAAGTACAACCACATCACGCCAGATTTAAAATCTCTGCACTGGCTTCCTGTTGCTCAGAGAATAGACTTTAAAACAGCCCTGCTGGTTTACAAGTCTCTAAATGGTTTAGCACCAGAATATATCTCTGACATGCTAGTTACTTATGAACCTCCTCGGACTCTGAGAACATCTGGGACAGGCCTTCTGCTCGTGCCCAGAGTTAGAACTAAACAATATTAAGCAGCGTTTAAGTTTCATGCAGCAAAAACCTGGAACAGCCTCAACTTTAACAATGTTCAGGGGGAGGTTAAAAACCGTCCTCTTTAGCTCCGCCTACATTACAACTTAAAGTGTTTTTTTTTATCTGCACTCTAACTCTTGTAAAGTGTCTTTTATTCCTGTAAAGCACTTTGAGTTACCCAGTGTATGAATTGTGCTATAGAAATAAAATTGCCTTGCCTCTAGTTTTTATCTACAACAATTTTAAATAAGCTGCCAGTTTATTTGTTCATGCTTTTAAACTCATTACTTTACTTTAGATGTCCCTTACATGAACACAGGACTTGGTAAGACCTCATTTGTATATTATGGGCCATACGGAAGGAATAAATTGCAAAATAGTTTAAAACTGTCTCAATTTCAATCTATTGAATATTTAACAATATACTTGTTTTAGTTTATCTTAATGTGGTTGTGTTAATGTATTTATTTAGATTTTCTTTTGTACCATATAATTAATGTTATCTAACTTTTGTACGATTTTTCGTGCTTCACAATACATTTATTTATAAAGATAAAATGAGGAGTTTTTCTGAAACTTTTGAAGTATGCACAGTGAACGGTTTGGCTTCGGAGAGAAACTGACTGAGAGTAAATGTCCTCTTCTTTCGGGGCCAGCAGTTTGGACTGGTGTTTTAACAAGTTGCGTGTCGGGTTTAGTTTTAGTGACAGATGAGGTAAGACCACCCACGTCCATGGAGTCCACGTTGGGATCTGTTTATCACTCCAGCTCAAGGAAACTGAGAGCATTATAATAAAGGCACAACATATGAGTAAGAAGAATCCAGAGCTCGGCCCTCACTCAGCACACTTCGACTCAACACAAATATTTATCAAAGTCTTATCAGCAGCAAAAACCTTAGAGTGTTTCCTCTTCTGAGTGTGGTCTTATTAAACATGTTCTACCTACAATTTCAAGTTTTTTCAATAAAGAGGTGTTTATTTTAGCACAAGCATGAGTTTATATTAACTTACAATGCATCTTCCATATTTCTGTAAACATGCAATAACACATACACTTAAAAAACATATTTTTGCTGAATAATGTTTAACATCTGCAGACATATTCAATATAAAGGAGCAGGTCAGTATTTTGTAAATGGGATTATATTAGATACTTTTACAGCGTTTTGTTTTTTTACAGTACATTGTCTGCACATTCCCAACACATTTCCAGAAGGACACAGGAGCAATGAGACTAAACCATGTTTGGATAGATCTAGTGAAAATGTGCTTCTTCTTTTTAGTAAAACCTCTGCGTCATGTTATTTTCTCGCCTCATTAGTTATTTACTGACTCAACGGTTTTATGTGTAGCTAGCGTTGAAGTTTGGCTGTTGTCTTTTGTACAAAGCATGCTTTTGTTTAACTTTTTCTTCAAAATGACCTTCACAAACATATTGCTATAAAAGTACCCACCTATTTGAAACTGCACATCACCTTCATTTTTGTGTCTGAGAGCGCTATACAAGTTAAATGTATTATTATTATTATTATTATTATTATTATTATTATTATTATTATTATTATTATTATGTGCAGCCCTATTGGACTATACAGACAGCAGCTGGACTCCAAACTCTTGGGATACAAACTAATTTTGGGTTCTTCCTGGTCCATTTTAATGATTGATTCTTAAACCTTAGAGCTTCTTCTGACCTGCTCTACCTCTCACTTTGTCTGTATTATGTATGAGCTCCAAACAGCTTCACCTCTTTAGAATTGTCCGTTTGTTGTTGTAGCTCTGACTGGAGGCTCCTGGCTCAGTGACAGACAGAGGCTTTGAGAGCTTTCCACTGTGCTCCTGATGTTATCACTTCACAGAAACCCAGCGCTGTAAATGTAATCTGTGTGACCAAAGGCAGAAATTGAAGTTTGTGTACATTGAAAGTTTCCTTCTTTGAACAGATTGACCGATGAATGACCCAGATTCGGAGAAGTTGAGTTTCTGTGTCATAATTCTGCAAACACAGGTATCTTATTAAAAAACTCAACAATTCTCCACTACAGAATACAAATACATTACCTAAATCAAAGTTAAGAGCTGACTAAGGTCTGTCATGGGTCTCAGTCATCCAGGTCATCTCGAAGAAAAGGTTAAAGCAAAAACATCTGGACTTGGTTTTTAAGGTGAAGACGACAACTACAGACTAACGATGAACTCAGAAGTGTCAGGTCAGGTCTAAACTTTGGTTTAATGTAATATATTAGTGTTTTGTGAAGGAAAAATTACCTTTTTTAAATAAAAGAAGCAGTAAATGTTACTACGCTGTTGTTGGGGGAGAGTTGTAGAGCTGAGACCAGGACAGCAATTTAGAACAGGTGTTGTTGTTTAACTCTATTCAACTCTATTAATGTTATTGTTGCATATCATCATTAGGATGTCTACTTAGGTAAACCTGTCTCTAGTGAATGAATGTGAGAGTGAATGGTTGTCAGTCACTGCAGTTACATGCAGACCTTCGATTAAACCCTCGCAGCTGGAGTTCACACCTTGTCCAGGTTTACAGCACGAGAGAAAACCGAAGTACTGTGTCCACTCGGGCTGAAGCTGCATTCATGTGTCCTTAGTATTTCACAGCATTCGTTTTAAAAGAGAAAGAAGTGTGACTACAGTATACGTGTCTCTAAACACTGTTCGTGGTGTTTTTCTGTTCACATGTGTGACTTTGTGCTGCTGTCTGTCTCACGAGCGTGCTCAGTGCTGTGCTGACTTTAATCAGAGTAAGCTGTAAACGTGCAGCAGTAATCCCACAACCAACCATAATATCCAAGGGTCTAACTCCAATTTTGAGAAATTTGAATGACTGACCCCTTCAGTCGGAGTAAGGTGTTTACAGCAGTTTAAAACTCTGAATATAATCAGACTAAGGTATTATTTCTGTTTTCTCTACCTGCATGGAAACATAGTGAGTGTCTAAATGTCAACCCTTCAACCAGCCGGCCATAGTCCAAGGTGTACCGGCCTCAGGTCAAAGCTTCTGGATCTGAGAGGCCAGACTTCTCAGTGCTGATATAAAAGGGGGAACAGAAACCCACACTGTAGTGGATAAAGTGCTGGTATTAATGCTCTGCAAACAACACTTTATTTGTGAAACTGCGCTGACATTAACATATACATTTGTTGGAGAACAGGTTGAAGCTCTTATCTCGCTCACCCCATTTACAAATCAATATTACACTAAACAGCATTACATTTAATAGCAGGCTATTTTCCCATTTGGACCTTCTGTTTCCATCGGTATATTACGATTACCTAACAAACGTAATGCTTTATTGTTTTAATGCCACTGGCAGCTGCTAAGAGCCTGTAATCTGCTGTGTGCATCTGAGCCGAGTGGAAAACTGCAATACATTACTCATTACTGTTACTCATTTCTGGAGCAGGATAATTGCCCGAGTTATTAGTCTCAATGCACAGTCATTTACTCGTTATTTTTTTCTGTTGAGCGTCTTGGTTTGGAGCTGAACCGGTTCTTTGTATTAGACTGGGGCGTATTATCAGTGAAAATGATCGGAAAACCAATGCAACCGACATTTATTCATGCAACAACTCGGACGATTCAGGAGTTAAAGTTCTGGTTTTAGGCTTTACTGAGTGTCTTTAGATAATACATTCAGAAGGTTCAAGTTTAGGCAAAGAACAGGCAACTGTAAGGCAAACATTTTCCACAGTCAGTCATGTTCTTTCACAGAAGAACACATTAATGTTGCTGCAAAAGGTGGACAGACCAAATGTTAAAGTTAAAAGTGGATAAAAAAACCAGTAGGACTCACTTCATCTGATATTTGTTGTGCTCAAAGCATGTTTTATGAACATTATGAAATGTTTTAAAGGCAAAAAGGTTAATATTTTCAGCTCTGTCAGGTGTTCTAATCATCTTGGCCACCACTTTATAAAATCACCATTGGCCTCTGAAGCTGTCCCAGTTGGAAAACAAAGATTATGTAGTCAGAAGTATTACAAATCCAGGAAAAAAAGGCTCCTGCTGAGACTTGAGCATCTGTTCCAGACGTCACCTGGACCCATTCAAGTTGGTTTGATTACAGTGCTGTTGTTGAGTCTTACTGAATATGTATTGAGTGCTATGTCTGTTGGTTGTGTGAATTATGTTAATTATTATGTTAATTATTATATTTAAAAAGACGCTTCAAATCCTGCTTATGATAAAGTGCTGTTGTAGTACATTTGAGGGACGTTGTAGTTTTAAATAGGAGCCTTTTTTCTTGGTATAGAAAAGCCAAAGGAGTAAAATTGCTGGCCATACTACATGAAAATATACTTTTACTAACATTTTCTTGACCACAGGCTCTTGCTTCAGACTTAAACAGCCCTCTTCATATTATCCATTGAATCCAGTCTGTTATAGTTGGATAAAGCTTGAAGCAGTGACTAATTGCGGCTCTCTAAACCACAGTCCATTAGGAATCGGGCTGATGGGTCGACTCATAACCAGGCGACTTTGTGTTGGCGTTATGTCTTTGGACTAAGAAAGAAGCCTTCACCTTCAACGAGCTTCAGCTTCAGCTTCAACCATTAATGTGGTCTAAAGATGGATACTTTACAGCTTCTATTGCAAAATAAACTTCAAAACCCTTCTGGTTGTCTATTGTGAAAAGTAACTTTATTTAATAATATATACTTTATTTAATAATATTATCCCGTAGACTGTATATTCAAAACAAAGGTGAGGAGTGCTGCTGCTGTATTACACTTGTTGATCTGTCCAAATAAATCAAACACAACATTTGCTCATGGTCTGAATCTACAGTAGTGTCCAACCAAAAATAAATGGATTGATGGCAGGTCTTAGGAAACAACGATCTGTTTTTTATCCATTGCCATTAGCTCAGTGATGCAGCAGTGGAAGTTAGCTATGTTATTGCTTAGCAAAATAGCATTAGCATCAAAGCCATATTGTGAGGGTGAGTGAAAACAAACAGCTGAAGGGTTTAGCTACTGGCCTTTATTCGGTGCACTGACATTATTATCTTCGTCTTTGCTCTAAAACAAAGTGGAGCTGTCATTATTTATAGGTTAATCTATTATTTTCCGGCCCACTTCAGGTTCAGTTGGGCTGTATGGGCCCCTGAACTAAAGGAAGTTTGACACCCCTGCCCTAAAGGGACATCCTGTTGTGTAAATACTAGGTCTAATAATAATTTCACTTTAGTAAATTTAAAACAAAATGACTTTAGTTCATAAATGTCTTAAACCATCAAATGTAAACTCAAAAAGTAACATGAATGTTTTTCTCTGGACAGTTGCAGAAACAAAAAGTAAACTGAGTTCTTTTGAGTTTTACATGACAATTCTTTTTTCCAAGATAGACAAATGCAAAGAGTTATTTTGATGAGATTATAAACTACTGAAAACATAGTATAAATCAGTTTTGGTTCAACACTTGTTCAGACGTGTATGAGCTAGTAAAAAGTGTAATTATCTTCATTAAGTAGAAATGAATAGACTCTGTTGGTTTGCCTTTTATATAAATCAGTCCGTACAAAGCCCCATTAATTGGTCTATTAGTGAAACCAGACTGTGCACTTGTTCAGAGACAGCTGTGTGATTTAATGCTCCGACAGTACGTCCTGTATTTGAATTGGCTGCGTACTCCTTCAGCACAAAGTCGAGCCATTATTCGGCCGACCGAGCGGTTTCTGTGTCCGTTCGGGGCCTTGTTTTACTGAGCTGATACCCATCACAAGAGCAACATTGCACCGGAGAGGCAGAGGCTTGGAGGTCCGTGTTTGGTAATCAATCAAACGCCTCACTGCTACAAACGCAAACAGGGAAATGAGCTTCAGGCATGCAAGCCGCTCGAGTAAACTGTTGTCTCGACAAAGGATAAACTCCGGTAATGACTGCTGATGATGAGCTTCTATTCAGGGTGATAGTCCAGGAGTCAGTCAGGTGGTATATGGTTCTTATGGTACAATTGTATACAAGCACAAATTATATCTATTCCATAACAAATTACAAAGTGTTCTACTAAGACTAAACTAGAACTGAACCAGGTCTAAAGAAGGACTTATCTTGAGTCTAGTTGTATTGTGCTTGTTATTTTAGGTACCACTGTGTTTTACATCTTATTCTGTGTTTGAAGTGTTTGAGAAGTAGCTAGACCCCCCTGGGTCTAGTTATGAGAGAGAGGACGCTGAAAGAAAATGGGTAGGGAGAAAAAGGACTGGGAGGGTGGGGTCGAAAGACAAGCAGTGATGATAATTAAAGGTGTGTTTGAGGCGTTGCCCTGCTCCCAAACCCAAGATAACATATTAACTTTTTTTTTATATATTTTATATCTATAGTATAAAGCCCTATACTCTAACTTTCCCCTTAGCCCTACCCCTCAGCTCTCCAAAGGAAGGGGTAGGGCTAAGATTATAGGCTACCCATAAGAATTGAGACACCACACCTGTATGGAGTGGCTAATTTCTTATAGTTAATGTATATTTAAAAACACAACATCATATTATGGTCTAATAACACATCTGTCATCATTATATAGTGAATGAACAGTTTAATGAGAGTATTTTGACTTGATAAGTTTTGGGACACCCCTTTTGTTCCAAAACAAGTGCTAAAGGTTAGAACTGGGATTGGGTCTTAGTGTCTGGGTTTAGCTCCGTTTCAGCAGCTCACTGTTTAAATGCTGAATAACAGAAAACGGCTGTGGCTTTGGAGGTTTGAGCAACAGCCAAAGTCACATTTTTCATCCATAAACAGTTATACTCGAGTAAAACCAGTAACCTGCAACAAACACACTCCCCACCAGCCTCCTGCTAATTCTTATACTTTTCTCAGTCGAGTGACTTTACACAAGCAGCTCTGTCACGTGAGTTCACTGAAAAAGTCACTCTGTGGAGAAAAAACGTCTAAAAACACAAATTTAAAGAGCATCAGTTTGAAATCCAAGGCTCTGTGTCTGCTTCTCCTCGAGCGAAGGAAACATAATAGTTTAAGTTTGCAGCATGCCACTCCGATTTGTCATGAGTCCTTTCAGTGTGCTCGACTAAATAATGTATAAGACTTCTCCAAATGCAGCTCTATTCAACTTTAACATTTCAATTCGGCGAAGGCATGGGCAGTCTTTTAGCTTCCTCGCAGCTTTTGTGCCTCTGTGTATATTGTACGTAAGATAATTGTGACTATGATCCCAATAGCCGGCCTAATGTACAGAAGGAAGCACTCACGCAGCGGACCACACACTCACCGTTTGGATCCTGGCTCAAAACTATTAGTTAATCATTCTGTGACATGCCCAGAGGGTTGGGTTGTCCCGTTGCTTTCACCAAAGAGAGGAGAAGAAGAAAGAGCAAATGAGAGCACTCTGTCTGTGAATGGTCCTGAGCGCTGCCGTGACAGAGCGAACAAACCCGAGACTGAAAGAACAGAGGGAATCTGGGGTCAAACGTAAAAAAAAAGACATCAGCTTTTTTTATTTTTACTGTGAAGTGTTTTCTCTTTGATTTCAGAAAGACTCAAACAACAATCAGACACGTTAAAAATAGTTACATACACACTTTGTACTAGAAAATTATCAACATTAAATCTGTTTAGAGCTGCACCAGTTTCCTACATTTAACGCACTCACTGTTAAACGCTATAGCTGTGTTTTCTAAAAAGTACGTTTCTCTTCCAATAGTAGACATTTCTGTTTTATGTTTTTCCTGTTGCTTCTCCTTTTCCCGAGTGAGGATTAACAGACTGAGTTTAGCTCCACCTTTTGGAAAAATGGACCGCACACTTGGGACCAGGGGCCAGAGCGTCCCCAAAGTAGAACGGTACAGTACGCTTCAAAGCCCTTTTGGGGGCAACTTACCTGTACTGACCCGATCAGTAATGCCCCGTTCCAGAGGCAGGGCATTTGTGTAAGAATTACCTCTGTTTTGGAAATCATCAAAGAATATTAGGAAACACAGAGTATGTTCCAGATCTTCAAATAGGCCCGTCATGTGAAAGTATGTACTAGACAAGTGACAGTGACCTTTTAAATCATTTTATTTTTAATCATGAGGATGGTATAGATGGAGTGTCGGTGAGTGTGAAAGCAGCGCGGTCATGTACATGCCCTTCAGCGCTGCTCCTCAAACCTCTCTCCTTGCGAC
Organism: Perccottus glenii; assembly: GCA_024416835.2. Classification (NCBI taxonomy): domain Eukaryota; kingdom Metazoa; phylum Chordata; class Actinopteri; order Gobiiformes; family Odontobutidae; genus Perccottus; species Perccottus glenii. The sequence continues at coordinate 5,453,967 of CM044550.2, read as the reverse complement.
GCCGGGCGAGAGTTTGATGGTGATGTGCGGCGACAGAGTGAGATGATGAAGAATAATCCCTGTATTCACTAAAGCTCCCTCTCTCTCTCTCAACTCAACAGTGACAAGTCAGGCCTGGATATCATTGTATCATTTATCCAGTCCTCGCTTCTGCCACTCTGCCTCGTGTGCCCAGAGGGAAGTGTGAAAAGAGTGCATGTGTGAGAGCCCAGTGTGTCGTAACGCCGCGCACAAGCGTCTTTGCGTGTTAGTGTCACCGTTCTAAAGTGTATGTGCGTGGCTTTTTGCAAATGGGCTTTTGTAGAAGAGTATTTTTTTTTTTTTTTTTGGGAGACTGCACTTAACAGCTCGCTCAAGGGAGAGACACACACACGAGCGTGCACACTCTCGGGGCGATAAGGTTCACAGAAAACGAGGCCGGACTGCGCCGGGCGGAGAATTAGTGCGAGAAAAAAGACTCAGTGAAAGTGGTGGGACGACAGTTCCGGCCGATGTTTGGGGTCGTACAGACAAGTAGAGGGCCCAGGACGCACTCTGGGAACCGCTCCAGACATGGATTCGTTTGGAGAAGCCTCGGTGGTAACATTAGTACCACAACGACAGACAAAACAGGGACTTTTACACAAATATTCAAGTAATCGTCACTGCTCCATTTAGTCCCCTTTTATAGATCCTTTTAATATTTGGAGACAACATGAGCTCCTGCACAAGGACAAAAGGGCTATAGCCACCAAATCTACTGCTTTAAAAAGATGGTTATGGCGGTGTGTGTGCTGTCAGTGAGTGGGTAGAAAACATTAAGGAGTGTGTTTTTTGTTGCACAAAAGCTTAATAAGTAAATGGTATTTGTCAAATTAAACTGCAAATTCTGCAAAAACAAGATGATTCTGGAAAATGGTAACTGACTGATTATGTGAGTGTGGTCAGTGAGTGGGTAGAGAACATTAGCAAGTATGAAAATGGCAACAGATGAGCAACATAACTGCAGATTACGAACAGTGACAAAGCTATAAAGTTGAACAGCTAAAAAACAATGTCTGTTGTTGCAGGTTGTAAACACATTTAATCCTTCTGTGATGTCATCATATGTTTAATAAAAAGGTCATAGTTTTTCAGGACATAGTTTTTAAAGTAGCCCATATTGTTTTTCTTAAGCTAGCTTTGGCACATGTTTGCGTAAAAGGGGGTCTCATAAAAGATGGTCCCATTGACTGTTTGTCTAGACGACTTGTCAACATTGAATGAATGGTGTAAAGTCCTAAAGGTAAAAGGCTCTGTGTACTCTTCAAAGAAAAGGTACAACAAAGAAAAACAGAAATAGAAATGAAATAGAAAATCAAAATAATTGATGAGACTCACTCTGGTGCTTAACTAGGGGCTAAAATTTTAGGTTTAACGTAATGTTTTAGTATTTTGTTTAGTTTTACTTTTGCAATAAAATAAAAGTAGCAGGTCACTATTTTGTTGTGGCTGTGAGGGAAGGTAGAGTATTTTCTTCCCCTCTGATGTTAACGCAAATGACACTTTTAGTTTCTTTCTATTCCAGGAAAACAATGCTTTTAATTGTCTGGAAAAGATGCCAGCGATTTGTGAAATATTTGATAAAAGCAGATAAAGCAAAAGGTCCCATCCACCACCTCAACCTGCCTCGAGTCTGTAAGAAAAAAAACATCTTTGCATGTCCTAAAAATGTCTTTTAAATATTATTGTATTCCTTTAAAAACTCCCACTTATTGTATTCTCTAAATAACTATGACGTTCAACAAAGCGCTCCTGTTTGAATTTTTCATTTTGGATTTTGTTGAGCTGTACTTTGATCATGTATTTTGCAAAGTTTCCCAGTAAAAGTAGCACTAACATTATACTTTCATCAGATCTCAGTTCAGCGTCGGGCTGCTCGCTGCAGACAGGTTTGTATTCACACCTCCGCTCTGATCATGTGTTGTGCGAAGTACATTTATCCGACATGTGTCCTCACCTCCCTGCGCTCAGCCCCGGTGTAGACACAAATATTACACCCACACTTCTCTCCCGACTTGACCCTGCTGCATGTTGTGTGTGTGTATCAATAAAATATAGAAGCATGAATAAGTGATAAGACGCATAATGGAGAGGCCGCTGAGCCGAGCTGAGGCCGGCCAGCTTTCCAAACACTTCCTGTCAACAGAAGTACAGCCGCGGACATCGGACCGAGGATGTGGACCAATGCAAGATACACTGAGGGTAAACTGTTCTCATCCCAATGTTGGTCTAAAGAGCTTTACAAGATAAATTTCTCAACAAAACACAGTTAAAATTACTAATTTGGACTAATTGGTCACTTTCAAAAATGACATTTATGTTAAAAATGGTCACTACTCAACTGATGTGTGCAATGTAAGAGAACGTTGGCTGCTGTGTTGTGTACATTAGCATTTATTAGCCCTCAAGCTGCGTGTGTGTTACTGCCTCACACTGTTAATGATTAATATAAATTTTTTTTTTTTTTTTAATATAAAGAAAGAATAAATCCTTTGTAGCAGCGAGAGGCTGGAGGTACAGCTGCTGCGGGAAATATTTAACTGTTTCTGTTTATTCCCATCTTTCTGAACATTACATTCACAGAAGGTTGCTATCGTTTAGAGAAAAGTTGTGCTTGTGTTTAATGCAGTGTAGACAATAAATACAATGTTTGAATTCATGAAGCCAGAGCCATGTCGCTGAATCTTTGTCATTGTGAAAAAATATAACATTTGGAAGTTTTTTACAAAAACGAGGGGTTATCTATTTTTTATTTTTTTTAATTTCCATTTAATGTTTTTTTCTTTTGCTTCTTGTCTTTGCTCGAGTGAGGATAATCTATGTCTAATCAGCTGACTGCAGTGTTAAACTGTACTCCTTCTAAAATGGACCACAAAGCTGTACCCACTTGGGACCCCTATCCGAAGGGTCCCCACAGTATGGCACGCTTTTTGGGGACGCTTCAGAGACCTTTTGGTTTAAGACCTTTTGGACCTTTTGTAAATGCGCCTGAACCGACCCAAAGCTGCTGGGATAGACTACCTTGACCCCTAACGGGACTAAGTGGAAGACAAAGAATAAATAATGAGGAAGCACAGGTCCTAAAACCATACATACTGTATATGACTCTCTCTCTGACTAGGGCAGAGCTAAAGTACCAGTACCCGATTTAGTTTTTTCCTTCCTTGTCTTAGCCTCACCACTCTCCCCACCAACAGCCTTTATTAAATAAATAAAAAATACATTACTGACTGCAGTGATTCTGTAATTATCTCTGTCTCGTATAACATTGCGTCGAAGCATTGCCGTCATTTATCCACATTTAATTTGATGCACTTTCCAACATTTTTTCAATTTTTGAGCTGTTTTGACGTATTTTCCAACAGAATAACCCATTTCCTGGTTGTTTTTATTGTTGTCGACCAATGGGAGCAAGCCTTTTACCTGAAGCGAGCTGTGATTGGTCAAACAAAGATGAGGTCTTAAGTCTAATTTTTCACAGATAATTCCTGTCACAATGAGCTTTAGGAGATTCAAATGTCAAACTAAATGCAAGAGTAAAAAATCACCAGCAGTGGAGTTGATCTTGATAAGGAACTGCCTCTTTCACTGTAGCTCTGTATAAATCCACCTTTCAAAGTTCAAATCCCCTCATGATTCTGAGTGTCATTAGAAACAAAACCCTGGCACTGACAGAGCACTGTTCATGTGTTCCCTCTGGTCCAGTCCTTTGGCACACACATTGATCTAAAAGGACGCCAAAGAGTCCTCAAGACACTATAGAGAACACAAGTAATCAATTATTGGTAATTAAATGAGAGGATTTTGTAATGTATGCAGTTTGGGATGACTACTTTCCAAATGAGACTCTGCTGTGTTGTTTGTTGGAGGAATATGTCTCTTACTTAAAGGCTCACCAACCTCTTTTGCCGAGACATCGACAAACCAGACGACATTCCTTTTACAATCCAAGCTGTCGGGAAGTTGAGCCGCTTAAACAAACATCAACACTGTGCGGCGGCTCATGTGAGTTCATTAATGACCTCGTTAAGCAGATGACTCTCTTGTCCTAAAGGTCACAGGTCGCTGTAGAACTCCGCTGCAAACGGTCTCGCAGTGTATTTGGACAGAACTCGTTAAAAAAACTGCTGTGATCATGTGAGAAACTGGGCAGGACAGGAGTTTATAGTTTTAAATAACTGTATCTTAATGTTGTGAAATTTAGTGAGTTATTGAACATAAATATTGAACCTGTTTCAGATTTCTGGAATTTCTGGATTTCTGGATCACTTTAAGCCAGATGTGCTAAAGTAGTTTAAAAAAGCATCTGAGCCTGGTTTTAGAAACATTTCATGGATTTATCTGAAGTGTATTTGGTGAAGAGTAAGAGTAGCTTTTCTTAGTACCTTGTTTTGAAGTGGTCAGGGTTCAGATTTGGGCTTTGTGGGCCCCTTTAGACTTAAAATTACAAATTACCAAATGTATATAATGTAGGCAGCTTTAATGTAATGTGTGAATGTGCTAAATGCATCCTGGGGAGAGCATCAGTGGTAGAGCGGTCGTCCTTCAGCCGGAAGGTAGGCGGTTCGATTCCCGCTCTCCCCACAGTTCATACTGTTGTTGTGTCCTTGGGCAAGACACTTAACCCACCTTGCCTCCAGTGGTGTTCCAGCTGTAACACTGGTGAATGGAACCTTAATGTAAGTCTCTTTGGATAAAAGCCTCTGCTAAATGAATAAATGTAAATGTTTTAGGATGTTTTCAGAATCAGAGTTTGCCAGGGTAAAGTAATTTTCTCAGGACTAGGAATTGGTTTTGGCATTTGGTTTATCATCAAAGTAACACACACAGAAGTGCTGTGTTATTGTGGGGGTTTGGATTGTGAAGCAAAGAGTTTTCGATTACAGCAGCTTAAAAGCTCCACTACCTAATTTTCTTTTTTGCCTTCCCTGTCTCAGACTCCACTATTCCCCAAAAGCAGCATAGGGACCTTTCTTTTGTGAGCCATCTCTATGTTAAAAGACAAACACACTTTATCAGCAGCTAGTCTGTTTAAGACACTACATCAATCTAAAATGAGGTCTATTGCTTTAAGTCCCTGTTTTTGGGTTCATAAACAGCCGCCGTTGAGTTTCCCTGCAGCTTTTCATTCATGAGCTCAACAGCAGACGTGAAGAAACTGTTCTCTTGGCGCAAGGACAGAGAAAAAACTAGAGAAAGTGGTACTAAAGAGTTCATTTCTAATCAATCACATGAATGGGAATAAAAACTGTTTTGTATCTAAAAAGAACTAGTGGCTTATACATCTACAACATATATGATCAATTGGAGAAGTGCTGTTTTCACGTTGCACCCTGTTTAATTTTGCAGATGAAGCAGGACAGATGTAGACCCAGGAGGACACAGGTAACGCCCGAGTGTGAATATAACGAGTCACACATGAGAGAAGAAGAGATTTGGTGCACTTGCCAAACCAGAAAACATTGTTGAATGCTGAAAATCTCCTCAGAAGAAGTTTTGTTGAACTGAGGCCCATTGTCTGTGATGAGAGCCCATTATTACATCGTTTATGCAAAGTCCATTAACAGCTCGATCTGGACGTCCCACACATTAGCACATCCCAGAGTCCGCCGTAAAGGCTTTTATACTTTACTTCATATCCTGAGAGGAAGAGACATCGATTCAGAGTTAATTTCCAACGCCATGACAAAGTGTGTCCATCAAACGGCGCTGAGCCTGGGCTCTGAGCTCTTTCTCTCAGCTCGGACTCTGAGACCGACTCTGAGACCGGACTCTGAGCCCGGACTCTGAGCCCGGACTCTGAGACCGGACTCTGAGACCGGACTCTGAGACCGGACTCTGAGACCGACTCTGAGACCGACTCTGAGCCGGGACTCTGAGCCGGGACTCTGAGACCGACTCTGAGACGGGACTCTGAGCTGGGACTCTGAGCCCGGACTCTGAGCCCGGACTCTGAGCCGGGACTCTGAGCCGGGACTCTGAGCCCGGACTCTGAGCCGGGACTCTGAGCCGGGACTCTGAGCCGGGACTCTGAGCCCGGACTCTGAGCCGGGACTCTGAGACCGACTCTGAGACCGGACTCTGAGCCCGGACTCTGAGCCCGGACTCTGAGACCGGACTCTGAGACCGGACTCTGAGCCCGGACTCTGAGCCCGGACTCTGAGACCGGACTCTGAGACCGGACTCTGAGACCGACTCTGAGACCGACTCTGAGCCGGGACTCTGAGCCGGGACTCTGAGCCCGACTCTGAGCCGGGACTCTGAGCCGGGACTCTGAGCCCGGACTCTGAGCCCGGACTCTGAGCCGGGACTCTGAGCCGGGACTCTGAGCCGGGACTCTGAGCCCGGACTCTGAGCCGGGACTCTGAGCCGGGACTCTGAGCCGGGACTCTGAGACCGACTCTGAGCCCGGACTCTGAGCCCGGACTCTGAGCTGGGACTCTGAGCCGGGACTCTGAGCTGGGACTCTGAGCCGGGACTCTGAGCCCGGACTCTGAGCCCGGACTCTAATGTTTGTACCTGAGGCAGTTCAGATCTGAGCCTCAACATGAAAGCTCAGCCTCGATGAGTAACAAGACTATGGCAAGCTTACCACTAGTCAAGGCCCCCAACAAGCCCCCCCTACAGTTTTTTTAAAAGTGGACTTTTACTGTATGTGTCTCTGCAGTGGCTCATCTCACAGTTTAACAGAAGAAATCAGACTGGCATTGATAAAACTTTAAATGCACTGTTTAAGACATGATTTAAATCACTTTAACGCTCTTCAAGAAACAGACTGCTTCACAGGAGGCATCTGTCGTAGAGTAGCAGGAAAAATACATAATATATACCTTTTTTAAACCCGACCAATATCCGTTTCCCTCCGTTCACTCTTCTTTGTGAGTTTAATCGTCCCTGACTTAATCATCCCTGACTTCCTGCATTTGGTCTAAAGTCCAAACTCTCTTTTACAAACAAACTAGACCTTGGTTTAGTTTGGTTCGGACTGAGACCAATGAACCTCGGTCTGAACCTCGGTCCAGGAGCTTTCACCTGAACATTTAGTTTGGACCAAACAGAGTTGAAATGCTAATAAGGCATTCTCAATGCTTTACATTTGCTCTCTGATCATTTATTTCAATTGGACACGTTTGGACACAATTTGTTTCTTTTTGGTTTTTTCCGCTCTCAGGAAGACTAAACTTTAGGAGACAGCTGCTTGTGTTTTTGCTGTGGAGCATAAATGGGACACAAGGCTGACAGTGAGAGAAATTCACAACAATATTATGGAAAGTAGCAAAAAATGAATTTGTGTTACTGTCTGTTGTTGTGGGATAAAGACAGGCGCAGATCCTGATCCTGAGTGTACAGTGTCTCAGGGCGCGGCCGGGTCGTGATGTGATGTTTGGGGACAGCTCGGTGACACTGCGCTGTCCGTCACTGATCTCAGCGGACACCCCACACCAGCAGCCTGTCCTGAGCAGTCGACAGGCCTCGTCCCGCTGCTTGTCAAAGGACATCAGGTTTTAGAAGTTCAGGTCGGGCGGGTCTGTGTTGTTCGTGAAGTGCTTAGTTTAACCTTTTCTTTGTGCTTACTGAAGGAGCACTGTCTTTGTGAACTGCTCACTCAGCCAAACACATTTTCTGACAAATACTCTCTTCAGGATATTCAGCAGAATCTTTAGACAGTTGTATTTAGTGGTATATTATGTTTAGCTTTTTTAAAGCTTTAAAGCTGCTTTATTAAGATCTTAAACGAAGGGTATGTGATTTTTTTCGAGGAAAACGATTTACTTCCAGATGTCAACTTAGGCTTTATTTCCAGAACTTTAATAGATAAGCTTTGTTCTGTGATGTTAATCTTTGTCCAATCACAAGCTTGTATACAAGGTGGTCAGCACAGCTTGTCAACATTGAATCAATGGAATCAATAGGAATGTGTTACTTTCCAACTCTGACAATGTCCACCGCACAAAGAAGAAAAACACAAATATTAATGTTCAGGAAATATTTAATGAGGTGGAGATAAACGCCAGATCCCATTGTTCTGAGTCTGTTCAGAGCTTAAAGTAAAATCTAAACTTAAGTTTTAGTATTATGCAGTGAGGAATTCATTTGGTGTTTGTTAGATTTTTTTGATTTTGTCTTCATAAAGTCAAAGTAGAAAAGGTCCTGATGTTTTTGGTAATAAAGGGAATTTCTTTGGGTAATTTTTTCACACATTACTCTTACAACAAAATAGAAATAAATGATTGAACAATTTTCCTTAATGGAATGAAAAAAGGCCGACTTAAAAGGGCAACATTTCAACATTTAACTTTTTTTAATTCCGTACTTTTGTGCTATACAGTTGCCATAAAGCAACACATATTTTTTGTCAACCTGGGATCATAGTGCTGGACTAATAACACCTTACTTTCCTTTTTCCTCAGGGATAGTAAACAAACCCATGAAAAAGCTGCTTTGAAGAGCCCAGTAACAGGTTGCGTCCAAGCTGTTATTTGAAGCTCACAGGCCAAACCGCAGCCACCCTCTGTCCCATGAATCACGACACTCAGCGGCTCTCGTGATTAAAAACAACTCCGACACAAACTGCGTGATTCATGGCTGTACTTCTCAAGCCTGAGCGGGGACTTTCTCTGCGTAAACACCAGGCCCTAAAAACACGCAGCCGACCGAGACTTTCCCAGCGGCGGCTCATTAGGGCTGCGTTACGAGGGGTGCCAACAACGGGCCCGAGACACTCACCGCGGCCCGCTTTGAATTAGGCTCTAATGAAAACCCAGCGGTGACCTGGACTCTGACTGGAGCAGACTGACAGACTGCCGCCGCGCCACTGGACACGGCTTTTATTGGACAACCTCTGTTTAACGAAAGAGCAGCAGAAAAAAAAACAAGCAAAGAGTGAGATTAATGTGAGAAATGAGGAAAAATGCCATAGATCACTGACACCTTTTATACAACCTCTGTTTACGCAGCAAAAAAACAATTTTTCAGAAATAACTAAATTATATCTTCAAATCTTTCACTAGTTCATACTTCAACTGTTTTATGATCTCCTAGCACCTCAAAATCTTATTTAATAAAAGAATTTAAGACAAGATCTCAGACTTTTTGAGAAATGATTTCTGGAATGCCTTGAAGCTCGATACCGCTCTGATGCTAAAGATAACAAATCACAACAAATCAAATGCTAATTGAATAAGATGACAGAGTGATGCCGAACAAACTCTTTTCCTTTTTACGCAAACAATTTTCAGAAATAACTAAATTATATCTTCAAATCTTTCACTGCATACTTCAACTGTTTTATGATTCGACTAAAGAAGCGACTGTAAAGAGGAGGAGAGATCTCAGACTTTATGATTTCAGTGAAGCTCTTATCGATACCTTTCTGATGCTAAAGCTAAATGCAACAAATCAAATGCTAATTGAATAAGATGACAGAGTAATAGCCTGCTCTCCCTGTTGCGTCTTCCTCCTCACACTCTCTGAAAAGTCTCTGATAAGGTTGGTAGGATGGTTTGGTTGGGCCTGAGATCAGAAGAGGAGGTTTGTATTTATTTTCCTCCAAATAAAAAGTATCCATAACACTATCTTCCATCGTTGTATAAATCTGGTTGAACACTTGTGTCATCAGTTATGGCTCACAGTGTACTTCAGCGATGTTCTGAGGATTAGATAGATGTGGGCTGTTGGGTCACGTGCCGGACGCTGAGTGGGTCGGTGATAGTGTTAATGTGTGTGGTCACAGGAGGGTGTGTTAAACCCCGGCTTTTCACAGCACATCAGATGATCTCGCGCACGTTAATGAGCTTTGAACGCTAATGTGTGGTTCAGGGCTCCAACTGGACAGCTTTCGAAGGATTGGACAGAGATTTAACGGGACACGGTTTATGTGGAGTGTTCAGGAGTCGGTATGAAGAGGGTTTAGGAGGCACCGTTTAAATGAGAAATCACACTAACAAAAGAAATATATTTAGTTTCTGTTATTTGTGTTCCGTGAAGTCTATTCATCTGAAAAAACTTTAGAGGAACAGCCCAAAGAGTGTTTTTCCACTGAATGTGTGATAGACTCATCAAATATTTGTACTAAATCTGACCTTGAACCTGGTCTGAGTCAGAACCGGGTCAGGGTCTGAACCAGGACAAGGTCTGAACCAGGACAGGTTCTGAACCAGGACCGGGTCAGGGTCTGAACCAGGACAGGGTCTGAACCAGGACAAGGTCTGAACCAGGACCAGGTCAGGGTCTGAACCAGGACAAGGTCAGGGTCTGAACCAGGACAAGGTCTGAACCAGGACAAGGTCAGGGTCTGAACCAGGACCAGGTCTGAACCAGGACTTTTGTCCTCTCTGGGCGGTTTTAACAGGAGGTGATGTAAAAACTGTACAGTTTTTTTTCTTCATAAATACCACAAAGCAGTAAATATATGAATGCATCTATATTGTAGCGTGTCTGGAACTGTTAAATAGAGACACAACATTTTTGGAAGTAAATAAAAACTACTGATGTGAAAATAGAATGTGCCCCCGCTCTAAAGAGTGGTTTGTTGCTGATAGGAGAGGAGCGGAGGTTTGGGGATAAACCAGGCAGACTTCAAAAGAAAAGTGCAAGTCAACACAAGATACCGAGTTGAATAAGTTATCAGGGAAAGGGCAGCAGCAGATAAAGGCTCTGAGACCAGGCTTCTGCTGCGTTTGAGGAAAGAGGAAAAACATGTCCTGACACAATAAAGAAGAGACGAGTTCGAGTAGTTAGAAAAACAACTGGACGAATGGTTAATACCTTGTCCACAGGCTTTAAATCTCTTACAGCGACAAACAAACACTTTCAGTTTCATAAAGTAAAGCTACATTTAAAGGTCATTTTCAGGACTTTCCAGGCTTTATAAGTGATCTACTAGCCTTTGGTGACTTTAAAATGAAGAAGAGACATAAATAAGTGATAAAAAAAAAACGCTAAAACCTGTTCAAATCCATCTAAAACCTGTTTAAATCCAAATAAAACCTGTTCAAATCCAAATAAAACCTGTTCATCTATGTCATCTAAAACTTGAGAGGATTCTTTTTAACGCACTACATTTGAGTCTGACACCTTTGATGTGGTGCTAAAATTGTTTTTTTTATTTTTAAGTGGTAATACCCACAAACCCCTGCACAAGTCTGTCTTTTGACCTCAGTATTTTTAAAATCTTATGTACAGCCTTGGCACAAGGTTACATTTTATTTCATCAAGTCGTGATGGTTTGTCCCAAAAGCTGCTTTATCCAAAAGCTGCTACTATCACCTTTCATATTCAAGCCGTGTATACTTTTTTGGCATCAAACTTGTCCCATTTACCGACTTCCTCTTTACATCCTCACTAAACACATCTCTGCCGTCTTTGACAGCCCAGCTCAGGAGTTTCCAGTTCTCCGTTGGCCTCTTCAGCAGCGTATTATCTACACATCTCGCTGAACAAAACCTCGCTGTAAATAAGAACATATTACTTTACCCAGCGCCGCGTGGATCCCCGGCGTCGGCGCGCAGAGGGGGATTGTGTCGGGGGCGTGAGAGGTTAAGACATGCTGAATGGAGGTGGCGTCGCACAATGAGGTGGATTAGACGGCACTAGAGAAAGGGCCTTTGGGGCTTTAGCGGGGCGTTCAGAGGCTTACAATAACACACTGGAGATAGAGCTGGGCAGGCGGCGGGCAAAAAGGCAAGTGGGGCAGCAGAGTGTTTGGGAGGGGTCTGTGGAGAGAGAAGGGAACAGTGATCATTTAAGAGAGACACAAAGCGGTCATAAAGAAACATAAAGAGGATATCAGCTTTTGAAATCATGTGGAATGTTTAATGGACAATTTGTCACTCTTTTTGCAAATCTTAAGACAATGCGGTTTGTCCAATCACAGCTTGCGTCAGGAAAAAAGGAGGGCTCCGATTGGTTGATACTGATGTCAACAACTAAAGGAACAACAAATTAAACCAGGAAATGGGTTATTCTGTTGCAAAATAGTATAGTTTTACAGACCAAAAGAAATTTGAGAAAAAGGGCAGCAAATTAATAAATATTGGTAATCCTTCGACACAAGGTTTAACGAGGACGAGATAATTACAGGATCACAGTCTAATGGTAAACTCAGAAAAAATGTTTAAGGTCAGCGCTAAACCTTGGTTTAATATAATGCATTAGTGTTTTGTGGTGAGTTTTTGAAAATAAAAGAAGCAGAAAAGGTGCTGTTGGGGGAGAAAGGTGCAGCGTTAAGTCAGTTACACTTGAGTCTGATGCATGTGACACTAACAAAGAGATTCAGAAACAGGCAGAACAAGGAATAAGGTTTGATAAAAGACAACAGCTTGGGAACAGTGCAGAGAAAACTTGAGTTGAGATGTTAGCATACGTTTGTTTTTCATATTGCCTTTTAACTAACAGATAAGAAAGGGTATTTAAAGTCACAAAGAATAGCATTAGACTCTTTACTTGTTCATTAAAAATTAAATTATGTTTTCAGAGTTTGGTTTGGTCATTAGTAAAACACCAACTCTGTTTAAAACCAGAAACAGGGTTTGGTAATAGACGCGCTTGGTTTGTGCATGATTTCTGTTTGAAAATAATAATAACCACAAAGACGCTTGGGACCCCAGGCCGAGGCGTCCTTAAGGTGGTACGTTGTGCTTTTTGGAGACACTTCGGACCTCTTTTGGTAAAAGAAACACACCAGAACTCACCTACAAGGAACAAGTTACCTATAGCCTCTTTTACAAAATACTGGACTATAACGTCACAGCTGGAAGAGGACAACATGAGTGTTACATTTTCAACTGTTGTTTTTGAGGTTCTCAAGATAAAACAAAGCTTTCGACAATATGTAAAAATGACATAAGCATACATTTGAGTTCTATTCAAAAGCTGTCTTTGAATGACTGATCCAGCCACAGGACCAAACCAAAAAGCTCAAGTCAGTTGTATTAATTCCTCTCCAGTCCTGCTCTGATCTCTTCTCAAACCCTTTGTTTGAGAAGAGATCAGAGCTGTTGAATATTCACAGGGCGGCTCCACTTTGCACGAAGCGTCACCCACAGATTTAAATACAGCCCGACGTTCGATGGACGTCATATTTAACTCTGGGTCTGATCGCCGCTCGGCCCTTCGCACACACAGCTCCTCTCACGCTCGTATCGACAGCGATGGTTTACAGCTTTTAATAACAGTAATAAGTTCCTGATCTGAGCGGAGAGAGCAGCGTGACAAGTGTTTTCTGTCCCTGAAGAATATCTGAAGAGGCTTTAGAACAAAATAAAAGACTTGTGTTGCTTTTGGCTCAATCCCACATGAGAAACTGCCTTTGTGCTCATTCTGTCTTTTCATTTAAATGTGTTTTATAAATGGCACTGAAGTCAAAGCACAATAAAACAAAGGAATAGACAACATAGGGATCAGGGATATCAGTGCCTCTTCTAAAATATTAAGTGCAAGGTGCCAAATAAAAATGACCTAAGCTTTTTTTTAAGTTTGAATATTTTGTGAGACAAAGGAAGTGGGGCTTTTCTTGGTTCTCACGTTTTTAGTCGAACAGTTCGAACTCCCGGAGGCCCTGAAGGGTCTGCAACAGTCTTTTGGATGATACTGTCTTTTTTGAGATTTTGAGAAACATCTTTTGAAATATGACATTGGTGTTGGTCAGTTTCTGATAATGCCTTGCAAGACCAAGACATGTCAAGACCATCACAAGACCAGGTCAAGACCAGAACCACTGCATGGCTGTTTGGCCCTGATTTAAACAGTCCAAGTCCAGACTTAGACCAGGTCCAGACTCACGGAGGTCAGTGTTTGAAGGAGACAGAGTTAGTCCAGACTTAGACCAGGTCCAGACTCACGGAGGTCAGTGTTTGAAGGAGACAGAGTTAGTCCAGACTTAGACCAGGTCCAGACTCACGGAGGTCAGTGTTTGAAGGAGACAGAGTTAGTCCGGTCTTAGACCAGGTCCAGACTCACGGAGGTCAGTGTTTGAAGGAGACAGAGTTAGTCCAGACTTAGACCAGGTCCAGACTCACGGAGGTCAGTGTTTGAAGGAGACAGAGTTAGTCCGGACTTAGACCAGGTCCAGACTCATGGAGGTCAGTGTTTGATGAAGTAGGCAGGTCTTGACGCTCGAGACCGAGACCTTTACATAAATATTCTGGTCTTAAGTAATGCATCACTAGTTTGTTGTTGTGAACTGTATCTTGATAATTCTGGTGCAAATTTAATGAATATATTGTTTATTATCACTGGAGAGGGAAAGGAGTTTTTTTTTCACGTTTTCTTGGTATTTCTTGGTATTTAAGTCAATTATCTTGACATAAAGAAAACCTATAAAGCTCCAGGAAAATAGCTCCACATTCTTTCATCCACTTCCACAGCGCTGCCTTAATCAATGACACAAACATTAATCAATAAGTATGACACATCAAAGTGGTATTAGGCTGGTTTTTCAAATGTAACATCTTGTTCTTTGTGCATAAAACATTATTATTTGAGATTTAAGATTTATAAGATTTACCGAGACATTGTGTACCACGCTGACTCAACAAAACTGTTATTTGTAAAATGCCCACACCCCTCTTAACCATCCTCTCGTTTTCTTTTTCCCTCTTCTTGTCTCCAGAGCTGCAGAGAGAAGGCAGTATTGAGACTCTCAGCAACAGCTCGGGCTCCACCAGCGGCAGCATCCCACGAAACTTTGAAGGTTACCGCTCGCCGCTGCCAACCAACGACAGCCAGCCGCTCAGCCTGTTCCCCACCAACTTCCCCTGAAGCTGCTGCCCCATCTCCAGACGTCCGCCCCCCAACCTGTCCACACAGAGATCACCACTAAACCTGTGTTTGAGGAGACATTTTATGTTTAAACCATAGACAATAGGAAAATAATGAACCAATAGATCAATGGCTGGAAGAAGGATCCTGTAGAAGTAAGAAGAATATTACATTTAAAAATATCACAAATTAGGCCATCATTCTGGTCTCGGTACCTGTTTTTAAATAATTTTTTGGTCCAAATGTAAATATTGCTCTTTAATAGACAGGGACATTACATCAAACATGGGTACATTGATCTTTAATATTGAAAACAATCTGTTCAAAAGCTAAACAAGGAAAAAAAATTAAAACTCAGAAGCATGGCTAATTAGCATAAATTACCATAGTAAGTGTTTTTAGTTTTCTGTGCTTAACATAAAGCTAAAAAGGCTAATGGTTGTAACATTGTAGTTGGAACTAAAAGTAAATATCATAATATTTTGTTGCTAAAGGCTTGGACAGAATCTATGGATTAACATGTCTTTATTGTAGCAAGACCCTATTAATTTCTTTTGAACTTCTTTTCTTCTGGCTCCATTGGCTGTCATCAGTCTCCTGGTCCATTGTTTTATACTGTCTATGGTTTCAGATCCAGCCTAAGTCATTCCAAACTCAACCTCGTGTCTCTCACGACTCAAACGACTGCAACAACAACCAGATTTATAATGTTATATCCAATACACACATGTGTGTTGTTGTCCCTGAAGTTGTGCTTATTGTGTCAGATTGAGGCGTAAGAAAAGGGGCTGAAGACAAATGTGATTCCAGTCGGTGACGTGTAGCAGATCCTTCCTCTTCCTGATGTGCTCTGACAACCTCCAAAGGTTTTTGATTAAATTTAGTCCCTTCATGCTTTGGACTTCACATAATCACATTAAAGAAAGGATGTAGCAATGACAGGACGCTGTTAGTTCTGTGTTGAAGTCATTTTAGAGTCTGTTTTTATTCCCCAAGAGTAATAAAGCAATGTTTGGTCACTCGACAGTTTGATTTTTTTTTTGTTTATTTAAGCCAGTTTTTTTAATCGTTTGTGGCATTTTATGTGAACAAAATATGAAGTTTATAGTTTAGGATAGACGGAACTGTATTTGGAAGGTTATTTTATCAAATCAGAACAACAGAGTCACTTTTTGAGTTTGTCATCACAATATTGTAGAAATTGGGTGCCACTAAAGTTGGGTTTCTATAAAAAATATAGCTCAAAAACTGAAGCAGACTTTCAAAACCTGGATGTATAATTATTATAAAGAGTATTGTACGGTTATTTGACCTTAAATGTCACAGACTGTTGAGCCGAATGTGGAAGTTGGTTGTGCATATTGTCAGGATTTATACATCTCTAAAATCAGAACACGGGTTTTCAACGCAAAAAATATATTTATGATACGAGTGTGTTTTGTCATTGCTTTCATTGAGGAAACTGAGGATTTTTACTCAACAACACGGTCGCAATGGAAAAAAAACAACAAGCCAGATTTTAATATTTACATTTTCGGGCAATTAAACCAAAAAAAGATTACATTAGTTTTGAGTAAATGACCAAAAACAGCAACAGAATATTGTATCAGTGTATGTGTCAGTGTCTAATGGATGCTAGCTTAAAAAAAAAAAAAAAATTCTCATTCTTTCTTCTTAGAATGTGACATTTTTCACAAGAACAAGACTTGATTTATTAGAAAAACCTTTCCTTTTCATATTTTTCTTCTCCCTCTTTATTTTCTCCCAAAGACTAAAGACTATTGTCCAATCAAATAACTGCTTTGGAAAGTGGACCCTAAACAAAAAGCCCAAGGGTTACCAAAGTAGGACTGTGCAGTATGCTTTTTTTTATTTGTATATTTTTTTTAGATGCTTTCTTAAAAATGGAAAACAAGAAAAAAGACTGACCAAACTTTGCTAAATTACACTGTGGGATATGACTGACATGAAATTATCTTGATATATTCCCTTATGTTCTACCTTTTCCACATTGTAAATTTTTATTAAACATTGTAATAAAGACTTGCTGTCTATTCACCAAACCCTATTTCCTGTTTTGTCAAATATTTCTATTAAAAAGTGGTATTTTCCTTCATAGAGTTGCTGTTATAATGAAATACTATTTGATATTTGGATGACTTTGAATGTGAGGTGGAAAATCAAATGCACTACTTCCTGTCTGAGATGATTTTAATGGTGTACAGTCCTGGAGCATGTCGTGAATTTCAAAATAAAAGCGTCATAAACACTCAATTAAATATCAGTATTTTTGTGTCATTGTTCCTCATTGACCGTCAGATGTAATTATGAGAAGCAGACTCAGAACAGGGCAGTGTTTGTAGAATATTGACTGAGGAGTTCACTGAGCTCTTGTTCCAGGAAAGCTCGTTGGGTTGATTGTTACCAAGTCTCTAAAACTTGCAGAACTTAGACAGAATGAAATAAATATATACTAATCAAAATTATAAAGATATCTTTAAATGTGGGGATTTTAACACAGATCTTTAAAAGAAAACGGATTGTGTTGGTCATGTGACTGCAGAGCTACGTCTGATTGGTGAAACACAGTCATGTGATCCACTGAGAGCATCTCTGATAAAACTAAAGCATAGAAGGAAAAAACATCACAAATAAGTGTTTTTACATTTGTCGGTTAAAAAAGTGGAAAGTCCTCATTAAAAACTGTGGGGCCTTATGGTCAACACTGATAATTAACACCAGGTTTTAGCACCAGTAAAGCCTCTTTCACTGTCAACTCTTGGATTTGTTTTTAGCAAAAAGCCCGAATAAATTTTTATTTAAGTCACAACAGTACAACTTTGAAAATTAACTCAATTTAAAGAACAATAACTTCAACGTAGATTATTTCTGTTTTGTTTAATATCATTGTTTTCATTAAATACAAGCCATAAAGTAAATTAAAAACAGCTTTGCTCAGTTACAGTAAAGCACATCTGAAGAAAAGCCAAGAGATAAATAAAAATAATGAAATAAACTCAAAAGGGCCTTAAACATAGTCTTTATTTGTTTAAAGCCATTGTGTTTCCATATTTCACCGACACGTCACATACTGTGGGGACAAGAAACCCAGCTGTTTTCTAGTGTCTCCAGCAGGATGGATTAGAAATGCAAATGGTAAAAATAAAGACTTCTCTCTTTATGCACAAAGGTTTTATACAAAAAAAAAAACTGATTTAACAGATGTGTCAATACAAGCATTACATTAACATAAATAACCTTTCCAAATGTGGATTCTCTCATGGAAAATAAATATTCAAGACAAAAAGACTGTATACAAATTTACAGCATGTATTTTTGTAGAGTACATAATTGTTCCCAATCAGAAGTAAGAATTATCCAATACATACAATATATTACATAAAAAAAAAAAAAAAAAGAATCGTTCTTTTTGGAGACATAACATGTTGCACTTCATCTTTTTAGGTTTATTTTATTCAAATATAAGAAATGTAATCTAAATCTAAAAAAACATTCTCTGTGATGCATCCTGGGAAAAAACATGGTCTGTCTTGAGTGCATGGACACTGTTTTTAGATGAAAATAATGAAGCTGGAGATGGTCTCATAGAAACATCAATCACAATCAAAATAAAATCTGAAGAAGAAGAAGAAGAATGTGTAAATGAAGAACATCAGGAAATAGAAACAGGCCCTAAAAGCTGTGAGTCATTTTAAATTTGATCATGATTTAACAACATCACAGAATGAGATATGAGCCAAAACAATATGTCCCCTCAAGATGACAAACATAAAGGACTTTACGGAGGATATATATTTATATACATATATTATATATATGTAAACTTATATTTATATATGTTTACAACTTACCACAAGACAATTAACAATTAGATCCTTTGACAGATTTTTTATTAATGCAAAATACAAGGTTCTGGATTTGAGCAGGTTTTAGTTGGATTTGAACAGGTTTTAGTTGGATTTGAACAGGTTTTAGTTGGATTTGAACAGGTTTTAGTTGGGTTTGAAGAGGTTTAGTTGGATTTGAACAGGTTTTAGTTGGATTTGAGCAGGTTTTAGTTGGATTTGAACAAGTTTTAGTTGGATTTGAACAGGTTTTAGTTGGATTTGAACAGGTTTTAGTTGGATTTGAGCAGGTTTTAGTTGGATTTGAAGCAGGTTTTAGTTGGATTTGAGCAGGTTTTAGTTGGATTTGAGCAGGTTTTAGTTGGATTTGAGCAGGTTTTAGTTGGATTTGAACAGGTTTTAGTTGGATTTGAACAGGTTTTAGTTGGATTTGAACAGGTTTTAGTTGGATTTGAGCAGGTTTTAGTTGGATTTGAGCAGGTTTTAGTTGGATTTGAGCAGGTTTTAGTTGGATTTGAACAGGTTTTAGTTGGATTTGAACAGGTTTTAGTTGGATTTGAACAGGTTTTAGTTGGATTTGAACAGGTTTTGCTGAGGGAGATTGGGGGTTTGAATCCTCTGGGGAGAAACTGTGGACTGTGCCGGTCCTAAGCCCGGGTAAATGGAGAGGGCTGCGTGAGGAACTGCTTCACTGAGGCGACCCCCGGACGGGGATAAGCCAAAAGGCCCTTACCTTTACTCTTAAAAATAATACTTAATAATTGAAAGTAAATGGTTTAAATTTATGAATGGCATTTAAAAACTAAGCGAAGAATAATTTGGTCTTTTAAAATATGGGTCAAAGGTTTCGGAAACACTGGAATATATTTATATATAAATTATAATCAAATTTTTATCTAACTGTATCTTTCCTCTCAAACCCATATGGCAATCATCGTCATAGCGTTTTCATCAAAGCTCAGCTGTTTGTGCTTTATTCTATTGCATCCTGTGGTTTTTTTAACGTTTCTTTGAGTTCATTTTGTTCATCATAATCAACCATACTTCTATTTTATTACGGCGCATGTTGATAGAGAAAAGTGTTGCATTTAAATTCAATAAGGCTAATGTTAGTGATTTCAGGTGTGCGCAGGAACATTACCACATTCAGTTTAATCTTTTTAGTGCCGTAAGAAGAAAACAGAATAAGGACCTCCTGCTTCTGTGTTTTATCAGAACCAAACAGCTGCTTCTCTGTGTCACAAATACATTAACTTTAATACACTTTTTACACTGCAGAAGTACATTTAAATCAATACATAGATGGAAAATGCAGAAGCACAGGCCACAGTGAGGTGCTTGTTCTGGGAGTGATCAGTTCTATTGTTGAAAAACTCAAAAACGTCTATGTAACACACACTGTCACTGAGAGTAGTTCTTAAGTACTTACTAAACACTCAACTGTTCTTTCCAAAGAAAAAGGGACTTTCTATCCCCATTTCCACTCCAGCTCATCAGTCTGGTGTAGTCTTTACCGGGTTGTGCACGTACAAAACTGCAGTTGGCTAACAATCTCTACTGAAAACACTCTTAATGCATGTGTATAAACGTGTATTCAACAGTAATGAGTGAGAAGTGTAATTGATATTGTGGTATTTAGCTTTTGTTAGCCTCAATTGCTACACCGAGAGCAAAAGCAAACTGTGTGTGGAAAGAACACGCAATTTGGGGGCACAGAACCATAGACATAAACTCTCTGAGGGGCCCCTCCCCCTGCCGGGACCCCAGAGCAGCTGCACTGGTCACACTGCCTGATGCTACGCCCCTGCTTCATTACAAAATGTTACTTTAGAAACTGTTCAATGTAAAAGAGAGTGTTATGTCATAGCTAAGACAAGAACAGTCAGGGTAATGACTGCGTGGCTAAAACCATGAAGGACTGAAGGCTGTGAGTTCTAACAGAAGAAAGGCTTACATAACATGGATTTGAACAATTAAACATTTCAAGAGTTAACATGGGAGATTATTACATTCCAAAATAATTTACCTAATGTGGGACAAATAAAGGCTTATCTTAGTTAATTGTACGTTAAAGGTATAGTATTAAATAAGCATCAATGAGAAAATAAGTGATAGGTCACTTATATTTATAATATTTTGACATATACTGATTTTTATTCTGTTCCTCATTTATACAACTACAGAACTGATCAGTCCCAGAACACGCTCCCCACTGTTCTCTGTGTCTGAACCATAATTCCTCTGTGGAGCACACATTTAAATTTACATCAGAGTAGTTCAGTTTTTTTTAAGTTAGGTGTCTAATTCAGCAGCAAGTACAAACCCCAGTCTGTTTTATGATTCTACTGCTGTGGAGGAGGAGCAGAAGTGGTGCTGGTGGGGCTCAGCCGCCGCTGTCACAGGTCGTATGTGGAGATTACACCGGACTCCGGACCGGGGTGGATTTCTGCGGATCAGCTTCTGTTTCGAGAGCCATATTTATCCCTGAAGAAGGAGCACATAGATCAGTGTCAGCTGTCAGAGCTCATTTAGGTTTATTAAGTGACTCGCTGTAACTCTTTAACACAATATGTAGCTATAATGTGCATTTAAAACTCATTTATTAGAGTTGTCATTTGAATAAATTTTTGATTTTGAACAACCATTAGAATGTATAATTATTGTAGGGAATAACTTACCTATTTCTAAAGGACCTTACACTTTTACTAAATACTGGACTATCCCTTTTAAGGTACAATAAAATAAGTCTTTATCCATCCTACAGTAGGTCAATTTAAAATGTATCTATGCGGAATATATTGTTGAAATGTTTTATATTAAAATTATGTAACCCTTTATCAAATATTTAGAACGGAATAGTTACCATTATCTTTGTCTCTTTCACTGACGTCTGTTTAGCCACATATTCTTCTTTCACAAACTCTAACCTATAAGCACTGAGCTTCAACTACTGTTAAATAATGTGCTATTAGGATAAATGTAAATTACAATGTAAAGAAAACATATGTTCACTCACGATGCATTTTGTAAATTAAACATAAGGTCTTACTTTTTACATTTTTCTGTTTGCTGCATGAAGAAAAGTTGAGATAATTAGTGACAAAAAATTATCCTTTTATGATAGTGTTAATTTTTTTAATGAATAAAGCAGTCATATCATATAAAGGTATCTACACCACTTTTATGTAACAGAAACGTGGATTAATAGTTGTTTTTGAAGATTATAAATTGTTCTAAAAGTGTGTTTTAACTCTCTTTTAGCTTTTATACAAACTGATATAGCATATTAACCTAAATTATCACAACTTTACAGCTATTCTGCGTTTCTTGGCAAGGTGTTTCTAAATTTTAATAGGTAATAAATCGATATTATGATTATTATTGTGAGTATATGTGACAATTTTATAATTTGGACCACAAAAAGCCCAAAGTGAGATTTAACTGCTTTAGCCTTGGGTCATTAAAAGCTAGCTAACTATTAATTTGGCTAATTAGCTATGTTTGTGAAGGTTCTCAGTCATCCAGGAAATCTTAATAAAAAGGTTAAAGTAAAAGCATCTGGACTCAAATTTCAAGGTGAAGATGTTTCGTCTCTAATTCCAAGAGACTTTATCAATTCTGAATCTTTAATTAGCTATCTTAACGTTTTTAACTTAGCATTGACACTGTACATGCTAATATCTGTTTTAACCGTTAAATTAGCCGACATGTTAGGCTGCTAAAACACAGATAAATGCCCCAGATGCTCTCTCTCTAATGTTACAGCCTGTGTTCTGCTTGTTTTGGCCTGTTTCCTGTCTTTTTTCGTCAGTAAAAGCCTCTTATTTCCGCAGGTAGAGCCTTTTTTTTTGCCGAGCTCCTAATATGATTCACGGTCTGTTCCCCGCTTTTCTTTTCTGCAGCTGCTAATTCAATTTCTCGGCACTGTCAACACATCTGCTGTAAAACACAAAAGATATTTCCCCGCAGTTATGGAAGAGCGAGGGAGGTAAAAAAATAAAAAATAAAAAAAGTCACGCACGACAAAAGCAACATTAAACAAATAGAAAATAAATAAATCCAGCTGGAAGGGTAATGAAAAGCTGGCGTTTCCAGGTCAGAGAGGGACGTTAAGCGCAGGCAATAGACGGAGCCATGTTACCAAAAGAAGCAACAGGTTTAGAGTATTATTTTACAACAAATTTTACATTTATTCAGATTTCATTCTTTATGAATCAAGTCTATTTTTATTTAACACCACTTGGCAAAATATAAAGGTGATAAATGATTAAAAACTGCCAAACGAATTATGTTTTGCTCAGTTAACTCTCATACGTTAGCCTATATGCATTTTCGGACAATACAGCTTATTCTACGTATTAAACGTCTCGCATGCAAACATTTTACGACGATAATAAAATTGTTTTTCTCTTTGTAGATAAAAGGAGTTGTTATTACATGATGAAGGATGGTTTAAAAGAAGAAAAGGACACGGGAAATGGAGGCCCCACAGCGCGTCCACCTGTTCCCACACACGGAGGTTAGGTGCTGCTATAGCTCTGCAACACCTCACGAGAAAATGTGCTTTCTTTTAACTCCAAATTAATGCATATATGTTTTTGTTTTGTTTTGTTTTAATCTTTGCCAATTGTAGTGTGTGTCCTATAACTGTCAGAGACATTAGACCAAGTTTTATTAAATGTACTGGCAGCGTTTGTATTTTAGTGTTTTAATAGTTTGTTATATTTCCTAAACAGAGGGAAGAATGGTCTTTGTGTTCCCTGATATATCCACTACACACCTGTCACAGTAACAAATATAGAGAACTATAAAAACAAGTCATAAATAAGACCTAAAGTATTATGCAAACTGTTTCCATAATTTGTCACTAATTCCAGAGACAAATAACAATTTTTAATTGTGGTTCTCTCTATTACTTTTTCTGAGACTGTCAAAAGTATCTCCTCTACTCTTACCTGCTCAATAAGGTTTATTTTATTCAATTAACATCATGCTATCCAATATATGGTACAAATAAGGAAGATTAAACTAAGCAAACCTATTACAGTATTGATGCTAAAACTGGTCAGGAGGTTGTGTCATGATTCTTTTGACAGTTTCAAATATGAGTCCCCTGGGGGAAAAAACGTTTGGAGGGACACTGTATGAGCAAAATCCCAATGTATACCTGCAAATGTGCCAATTAAATGTGTTACTACTCTTCTCATTTTCAGTTTCCTCTCTCTATAATTCAAAAGGTATGATCTTGTGAATGTCAAATATCAGCTGTGTCTCTCTCCTATGCCTTCCTCCCCAGGCCTCCTTATAGCGCCCCCAGCTGGTCCTTCACCTCCAGGGTCTCACTGTCTACCTAACACACCTCCAGCAGCGCCTCACAGCACACCCCGGTTTCAGCGCCTCTCTGTCAGGTAACTGTATATACCCTCACGCCTGATACTGTCATCAGAGTGAGACGGCTGCCTTTCACACACGAGCTCTGAAAATGCAGCAGCAGCATCAGATCTTCGAAGAAAGAAGAGGAGGAGGAGGAGGAGGAGGGCGAGCAGGCTGTTGGTCGCCGTCTTTTCCATGTGACAAGGGGGAATATGAGGGACTTTGACAGGTCTTAAACGGTCTGGCGCCAAGGCCTGAGTCTAGCCGCTAAATATAGCCACGGAGATGATGCGGAGAGATGGAAGGAAGGAGGAGAAGATGGAGAGATGAAAGGCAAAAAAGGAACAATGTCGAGAAGAAAACAACGATTATTGTTGACGAATATGGCGCAAAAGTCTGTTGTAATTAGAGAGAGGAAGGAGAGTCTTGTTGGATGAATATGGATCGGTGACACACGCGCGCGTAAAAAGGGGCCAGATTACAACCTGGAGACGCCTTTGACGCACGGTTTTCACGTGTTGCACAGCGCGTATTGAGCGGACAAAGCAAGGGCACAGAGAAAGTCAAATAAACCGACTTTGGGCATAAATTTTCCGACAATAAAATGCAGCTTGGTTGAGGAAAATTGATCAGTAGCATGTCACAGATTAACGCAGAGCTCTTACTTTGAACTTTTCACTCTCTCAAAATTAAAAAGTTTTTTTTTGTTTTTATCTATTGGCTAGAGCGTTATTAGTTGCTGATATTTTGAACGGGTCACGTGAAAATAAAGTCTGTGACAACCTATTAAAGTGACACTACTAAGTCAATTTCATGGTTATTATAATAAAACAGGAAGAATAACCTATATACATTGAGTGATGGGTATATTATTGTTTTGTATGAGTATGTAGACCTAACAGACCTAAAGTGTCATGTGAAAACTAACTTCTTATATCTTATATGTACACGATATTTATACAGCGATTAATCCAAGTTTGCGGCACTACACTTCCACTGGGAGTGTTTTATTCTGTGCAAAAGGTGAAAAGTCAAGTGGCATTAACTTATAACATTGTTAGCACAGCAACAGTCAGCTGACAAACAAAAAAAAAGATACTTTGGAGTTTATATAAATAGGGTGCATTTATATTAGCCTGGTTTATATTATAGTAAAAACACATTGTGTTAAATCAACAATATGTGACTTTTCAGGACGTGCGCCCTCTAATGGGACTCATGAGTATAACTGCACCACTGTTTTTAAGTAACATAAGCAACTACCTCTACAGAAAGCAGCCACATTTTAAGTTAGGTAGCTCATGACTCCATCTAGTGGCATGAAGAAGCATAACACATTTTTCAGTCCAGCTGCTTTCTACAGTTCTAAAGATATCTTTTATAAATACACTTTAACACACTTTTAAACCAGATATTTGTACACACTATCATAATATTGTGGGGTATTTAATAAGTTTGTCTAAAAATATTACAACGCAAGGTAATAATAAAAGTATGCATAGACAAACTATCACATAATACATAATATATTTGTTAATATCTTCAGCCTACAATCTTCTTTATGACACTTTATGACTCTTGTCTTGTACAAAATGTGTTAATTTCATATTTTCCATTACGTTTGCATCTTGTCCTTCAAAGTAAAGCTCTAGTAATAGTATTGAGTTGCTACTTCTCCACAATTTTGACATATCGTAAACTTTGGTCACATTTGTCTAATGTCCTATGAGCAGCTATAATTTAGTTATTTTATTTCTGGACAATTATAGTACTTTTTTTCTGTTTATTAAAGGGATGAATAGCTTTGTATCTAGGATTTTAATAAAGATTTTGTAACGAGTTCCAACCAAAAAAAAGTCTTCTAATTCTATTTACAGGAGGACTGACATGTTCCGCTGCATGTCCTCTTTCTTGCAGCCCACTCCTGATTGCAACAAGTTGCCCTCTTCCCTGACAGCTCCTCTTTGACTTAACGACTTTTAAATCGTGCCTAATGGAGATGTTCTTGTACCGTTCAAGGCACAGAACAAATAAATGCTGACTCATTAGCACTCGCCTTGTTGATACAATTACCCACCGTACCGCCTGAAAACTGCTCTCCACCTCCATGTGTTGCTAATCTTTCCCTTCTTTCTTCGAGCGCACAGACAGACAGGCAGCGTGTAGGTCTCTCTGTGAATATGTCAATGCAAACCAAACAAAAAAAAAAAATCGGAAAAAAGTGCGGCAATTTGCAAACAAAGCATCTGTCCGAGTGAATTACACCAGATACAGACCTGGAGGGGAAACGACAACGATGCTTTTTTGCCACTGAGTCGTGCGTGTCAGCGTGGACGTGTGTGTTTCCTGGATCTAACAAGTCTCCCCCTTTGACCGGACAAGAGTGGGACCTGCTGGCTCTTTGTAGATGTAGTTGTTGGAAGCGACGTAACTCCGTTGTAACACAGCGTACACTTAAGATAACAAGTCATCTGAATTCTCCAATAGATTCTTTCTGTTTTCATGCTGCAATGTGGATAAACCAATAAGAAACAAGTTCACTAAGACTGGCTCTTTTTTCAGTTTTCACGTTACGCACAAACAACAACGTAGGTTTTTGTAAGTGACGTAGCATTTTTGTAAAACAGAGACACATCATCGACAGTATGTACAATACTTTTTATGTTTTAGGTCCAAGTAACGCTAGAATATGGATTGGTATATAGTAAATAAGGGACGCTTTCATGACAGGGACAGGAGATGGACCTGCTCGCCCATTACGCAGGAGCAAGAGCGTGTGTTGTTGTTAAAGCGACGCAGCATCTTTGTAACACTGCGTGTAGTATATCATCTACTACCTCTGGACTTTTTACTTTTCTTTTTAGGTTTAAATAATACTACAGTATATATCAACAAATCAGAAATATGTTCACAAACGCTGACTACTTTTATGCAGAATAGAGGATCTGCACAAACATTAGCGTGCCTTTTCAAGTTGACAGCGACCTAAGCCCCTTGATACACTGTGTATACTTGAAGTGGCACGTTATCTACTGTCACTACTAGTCTTTTTGCGGCTTCAAGTTTAAATAAAAGGGAAAGCAACAAACCAGAAAATATGTGTATGACTAGCTTTTTTCATGGTCTCTTTATGCTTAAAAAAAAGAATATGACTTAAAGTTGGTAACGACTTAAACCCCTTGTAATACTGCCTATACTACAAGTAGCATGTTTACAAGTGTCCACAAGTCTTCACAGTTTCAAACTATGCAAGAATTTGAATTAACAAACTAGAAATATGTTTATGACTTTAGCTTCCCTTGTGGACAGAGGGAGTTAATAGCTTCATAAACCTCTTTGTACCACATTATATATTTCAAATAGCAAGTCATGTATATTTTCTAATATATTTTATTTATTTTTTGGCTTCAGATTTAATAATTACAGTAAGACTAGCTCCCTTCATAAAAGAAAGCGGAGTGCGTTCTGTTGTCTCTTTACGCATGAATTTTGAAAAGACAAGCAACACAAGACTCTTGTAACACGGCGTAGAGATTAAACAGCAAGTCATTTAAATTATCTAAACGATTTTATTTTTAATTTTTTTATTATTTAATTATTAGGTTCAAATAAATCGATAATGTTGATTGAGAAAGTAGGAACATGTCCACTAAGGCTACAGAGTGAGACCTGCTGTCTGTCAAACAAAGCAGCATCGTTTGTAGCACAGTGGATATTTCAAAAGGCACTAATCTAGATTATCTACAAGAGTCAGTCTTTTAGAATTTTAATAAATACCCTCTTTTAGAATTTTAATGAATACCCTCATGTGAAGCTACACTGGCCTCCAGAGAGAGGAGTGGAGTGTGACCTGTTGTGTCTTTACGCACGAACAAAGCGACACAACAATTGTAGCACAATATATACTTATATCAATTAAAACTTGTATAAATTATCTAGTTATTCCGCTAGGTTTAGGTTTGTTGGTGGTTTATTAACCCTAATGTGGATAGACAACAAAGGAAACGTCAAATGAAAGGTTCATTAACACTGGATCAGAGAGTAACCTGCTGGATCTTTACGCACGAACAAAACAACAGTACTCCACACAACAACTCATCTCCATTCTCTAATTAGATTCTGTCTTTTGGATGTTGATTAAAGCCCTCATGGGGATGAAGAAACAGAGACATGGTTTACTGACTCTGGAGAGAAGAGGAATGGAGACCTGTTGGCCTTTTACGCACGAACCTCGGCGTACGGTTTATAACTGGCAACGCCTTTGTGCGGCTTTAGTGCAGATATTTCTAATCACAAACGACTTCCAGCGTCTTATGTAAAAAAGCATGATTTCTGACCACAAACACACTTGTCTCACACAAAATAAGTTTAAATGTCCACTTTTAGGTTAAAATGCATGCTCTATAGATATACACTGTTCCTTACTGAATGCACATACAGCATCTTACAGCGAGACATAAACAGTAACAATACAAATCAATCCGAAAGTAAAGATATAGGAGACATTTTTATGAAAACATTTGTTAGGATAATTCAGGAAGATTAGACATGCTCGTATTGTTCCCCCCGCTTCACGTTTCACTCTTAAGCCACACACAACTGCAAAGCAGAATAGACCTAAATTGGACTATATTGGTATTTTCTCTGTGTATTTTTTAATTCTGTCTAAATTCGTCCAAGACATAAGTATAAAATGAATCTGTTTGAAAGTACAATGTGTAAAGTATGTGGTAGAAGCCGTGCAACAAGTGCGCAACACATCGGAGCATTAACAGGCTTTCAGACAATCTGATAAACGTCTTAGAAAAATACATTCACAAGAAAGATCGCACTTTTTCCAGTTTAGCTCTCGTTTAGTAGCGATCGATCAGTGGGAACAAAAGTGGGGCTTTGCGCGACAAGAAAGGGGTTTTACGCATATTATTGGAGACGTTTTTATGGCCAGTGAGAGTTCGTACGGCTGTCAGCGGAAGCCACAGACACGCGGCTAGCTTCCAGAAGTGAAGTCACACACACGGACGCACAGCACCACACAGCGCAGCCCTGTGTCATTCAGGAAGGGAGAGCCCTTCCAGGAGTTCAGTTTCAAGCAAAACGAGCTCGAATTTATGTGAGAAAGCTTTGGTTGTTCATATTTTAAGGCTAATTTTCAAAAAAGACAACGTTCGACGAAAGAGAACTACCAAAAAATGGACTAAAATAAACTCTAGGGAAACTTTAAGGAAGAGAAGACTCACCACTTTGCCCTGTCAAAACTCACGCTCCCCTCATTCCCCTCCTCTGCGTCTGGCTTTGTCTTTCTCCAGCCGAGTCTTGTTTTATTTTTACGCGTCTACTTCTGCCGCTTCTGCGCCGTCAAAGTCTGTAGAAGAGACGAAACCGAGGCTCTCTCTGTGAAACGCACGGCAAAGCAGAGGAGACTTAAAGCCGAGAGTTGTTTGACAAAGAGGCGGCTCTACAGCGGAATGTGTCCGGGCTGGAGCGGGGTAGTCTCTGTTTAAAGGTGGGCACTAAAGCGGGGAGTGTGTGTGTGGACAGGTTTCTACGGGGGCGGCTTTGTCAAAAAACACTAGCCGAAAGAGGTGATGCCTGCACCGGCCAACTACTGAGCGCTGACCCGGTGTTTGGCTTGGAACTGGGGGTGGGATTTCCCGATCTTTCCTGTCATTGGTTAATATTTTATTCTGTTGACATGTTTTCTTACTGCTAATGCTTCCGACACCTTCTTGTCCCCCCCTCCCTCGTCGCGCGGAGCCTGGTCGGAGCTGTCAGAACCACGCCTATAGGGGCCTACAATTGGTCCAGAAAGCGTAAAATCAGCAATCAAAGGGGCTTGGTTCATTAGTGCTGGGGACGGACGCAGGAAGGACATGTGAGATAGTCGCGGATCGGCAGTGACCGGGGCCACATCTCTCTCTCGAGTGGGATGAGTGAAGCAGAGCAGCAGCTCAGACTCACAGCAGAGGAAGCACAGCACGGAGAGGCTCCAGCGGCGCTGCTCAAAGCTGTGATCCCCGCGTTTCAGGCGCCTCTGTAAAGCTCTTCAACAAACACTCAGCGCTCGACTGGCGACAAGAGGACTACTTTTGGGGAAATACCACTAAACTATCATTGTTTCACTTCGCTTTCTGTGGATGCACCGATGAGAGATCCAGTTTTCACAGGGACTGCAATGGCTTATCACCCTTTCCACGCGCACCGGCCGACCGACTTCCCCATGTCCGCTTTCCTCGCGGCCGCGCAGCCCTCATTCTTCCCCGCGCTCAGCCTGCCTCCCGGGGCGCTCACCAAGCCCATTCCGGAGCACGGCCTGGCCGGCGCCGCAGAGGCAGCAGCGGGGCTGCACCCGGCTCTGAGCCACCATCAGGCGGCCCACCTCCGCGGCATCAAGAGCCTGGAGCCCGAAGAGGAGGTGGACGACGACCCTAAAGTCACACTGGAAGCCAAGGATCTGTGGGACCAGTTTCACAAACTCGGGACGGAGATGGTTATTACCAAATCCGGAAGGTAAGCAGCGCGAGGCAACGTTCTGAAGGCTAGTCTTGTTTTTAACAAAAACACGAAACGAGCCGTTTGTGACAAGTTACAGCTGCGTAAAGCCACGGTTTAAAAAATTAACCACGGTTCAGGCCTCAATGAAAAACTATCAGCATATTTTCAGGAAAATACTGAAATGCACAACGGTTTATTCCTTCATAAATACACACAGAATATAATGTGGCCAAACATGGCGTGTGTTTAGTAACATATATATGTGCCACTAAATGGGGCGTATTTTTGACAAAATAAGCTAAAGACGTTTTAATAAAACGCTTTGTTTTTATGTTAAATTCGCTTCAGATCAAAGGACATTTCTGAAATATTTGAGGGTAATTCCAGGCTCGGCTTTATCAGGTTTTATCTCTTGAGTGAGCGCTGTGTCGAGACAGAGCAGCTCCAGACTGTCACTTCAAAACGTCATGAACCCACGGCACCACACGCTCCAAACATAGGCCTAGTGTGTTTTAGGACAATAATCTCAGAGTGCTCCAGCGCCGCGGAGTCAGGGCGCTGTGTGTTCGCCTCTTGTCACTTTGACTCAGAGTCTCCGTTGTGCCTTGTGTCTCTCCAGGAGGATGTTTCCTCCCTTCAAAGTGCGCATAAACGGCCTGGATAAAAAAGCCAAATACATCCTGTTGATGGACATCGTGGCAGCGGACGACTGCCGCTACAAGTTCCACAACTCGCGCTGGATGGTGGCGGGCAAGGCCGACCCGGAGATGCCCAAGAGGATGTATATCCACCCGGACAGCCCCGCCACCGGAGAGCAGTGGATGGCCAAGCCTGTTGCATTTCACAAACTCAAGCTGACCAACAACATCTCGGACAAGCACGGATTTGTAAGTCTCTACTTTATTTTGCTTCTTTTTTTTTATTAGCCTTGGTCTTAGTGGTTTGGAAAGGTACTTTGAATTTTTAATGAAGCATCTGTGGAAGTAGGTCGCAGAGACAAAATAACACAAAACAAAATTGGCTTTGTGTGCGTAAGAAACAGATTTATATTTGATTTGACGCATAAAACACAGTCTTTGAATAAAAATAAGCACATTTTCTTGGAATAATATCATTTTAGTGGGTAAATATTTGAAATAAAGTCACTTCTCAGATATTTAACGTTGTATTTTTACGTTTTATCCACGTTTCATGAAGAAATACAAAACTGTCCATTACGTTCTTACCATTACGCTTTTATAATATTAGCTCTTATATGTTTCTTCACACATTATACTTACATACCCCATATATGTTTTTCTCCATTTATTATTGAATGCTAAGTGGAAATGGCGCTTATTCAACGCTATAGTAAGACTGGATTTAATGTAAAGAAATATGAAAAAATATATATATTTCTGTGGATGTTATTAGTGATTATTTTTGGGCAGAATCATTTAGTAAATGAGGTCTCTTTTGGAGAGCCTTACATCCCTGTAAATGTTTGTACCCTCTAAAACAACAGATGGTTGTGGTGCACCATGTTTAAGACAGAGTAAACTTTTTTTACCTGGATTTAAACAGACACACTTTGAAAACACGCATAAAACAAGAGTAAAAACACACTTCTCTTTGCGTCTGAAGCTGTTGACACTTCGTCGCCACTTGACTCACCCACTCGCTGTTGACACACTGATACATACACACGGTTTATGTTTCCCTCAAACCCTCCGCAAAGTTATTTTACTACACAGAACCAGGGCTCTCTCCGCGTTAAAGTCTCCACAAAAAAGTACGACCCACAGAAAAGAGAGAGGCCTGGCTCTGAGCAGCGTCAGTGGGGCCTGCACTGTGACCCCAACGTGTTTTTACTGCGTTTGGAGCCAAATAAACCCAAACTTGTCTAAATTATGCGATGAATACGTGTTAAACCTGAGTGGACGTTAGTATTTTACAAAGTACAGTAGTATTGTCCAAGAAAACTAAGGGCAAGGGCTATATTTTGGCAAAACTGAGTGGAATGGTCCCTTTTTTGACGCAGGCTTCGACTTTAAATTGCCATAAACTACACAATTTAATCTTAAAACAAAGAATAGCAAATTTATTTTTTCCTCTGCTTTCTCCAATATAATACCAGACAGCACTTATGAGCTCTTACAGTTTTCCTTTAGCTGCTTTTACAAACTATCTGACAACAATTCTCCAAATTCCTAGTGTTTGACTTGGCTGTCTCTCCATATATTAACATTTAACCTCATCCCAAAGTGTATTATCGTATTTCTGCTGCTAAAACATAGTCTGGACTCATATTGTTACCCTTCTCTTCGTGTCCCTCTTTGCGTAAATACTGCACTCTGCCTTTGAAGGGCAGTATAGCACCGTGTTTCCGCTCTTTTTAATCTGCTCACTCAATGACTTCACTGCACTATTCTTCTTCGTCTCGTGGTTTGGTTTCATTGGCTTCTGTTTATTTGCATGAGGAGAGCCGAGAAGGAGACCGTGTGTGTGTTAAGTGATAAATGTCTGTGTGATTCTCAGACACATCCCATTTATTTACATGTCAGTCTGAATGATTTGCAATAGCCAACCCATACAGACGCGCTGTTGTTCTGTACGCACTGCTTAAGGTCTACATTAGACGTTTCTCTATTTGTCCAAGTCGTTTTGTATTTGCATGGTGCCTTTTCTTCTGGAAAGTGTCTATAACGCGTTAAACAAAGAGAAAATGTGCATGTTTGTAACTTATCTCAATATAAAGCAGATCCAATCACTCTTCTTCACTATTTTAACATGTGATGCCCTTTTTCTGTAGTAAATACAACTTCAACGTCAATAATTAAAACTTTTTACATTTTTTTTTACATACAACCCAAAACCCATATTGTCTTTAATAGTTTTACTTAAAAAGTTGTCTATATTTATTTATTAATAACCAAAGTAACTGAAGAACAAATATATTTAATGTAACCTGTCTTATGTAGCCTATATCTTGCAGTTATAATGGTAATGAACAATTAGGAGACGGTCTGTATAATTAACATCAGAAAAGCGAGCGATAATGGGGTCAATTATGTACAAAGAAAATCTAACAACAACAAAAAAAGGACATTTGTTTAAAGGGTAGCAGGAAATGACCAGAATAGTAAAGATTTTTTGCATAGTCTGATATATGTTTGTCATTTGTTTACCTAAATAGTAGTCTACATTTTAGCGACGTGAAGTGACTTTCTGAATGAGAATAAATGAAGGCAAGGGGAGTTTTTTTTAGCATAATTCATGTTCTGGGTAATTCAAATGCTGTATACAAAATAAAATAAAGTTTTTTTCACAAACGTGGGCTACAAACATAAAAAGAAATACCCAGACTCCGTTTGAGTGATAACATAGACCACTCTAACTCTATCTGTTTGTCTCCTGGAGCAGACCATCTTGAACTCCATGCACAAATACCAGCCACGTTTCCACATCGTGCGCGCCAACGACATCTTGAAGCTCCCCTACAGCACCTTCAGGACCTACGTGTTCCCGGAGACGGAGTTCGTGGCTGTGACCGCGTACCAAAACGACAAGGTGAGCACAAATCATATCACTATGCCTTTTTTCCCCTTTTCTTTCATTCTTTCTTTGCATATTAAATGTCCTCGCTCTGCTGCTGTGTTGTGTGCTGCCCCCGCCCCCACCAGCTCTAGTGAAGACATAATCTGATTTTGTAGGTCGCCTAATTTCCCTGCAGAGAACTCCCACGGCCTGCCCAGTGTGTGTTTTAATTGCTGGACTTGTGTGCAGTAGTGTGGGTTATTAGCTGGTGATACATATGATATATACATTTTTAAGCACGACCTTAGGGTATGTTATGTTACAATCACACTTTTTAATGGCTGTCTTTAATATAAATACAGTTTAATGACGTACATAAGCACTATTGACGTATTTTTAAGGAAACCCAAATGCGTAATTGGCCAGTGGTATTAAATGATTGAATATTTGCACTTTTATGTCATTTGTAGGCTATTAGTCAGGTTTTTTTTTTTGCTTTAAATTTGAGTCTTAAATGCATTAAAAGATAAAGGAGAGAAAAAACGTGGCACATTACACCTAATTTTACAACAAAGCAAAGGTGTATGTGTAGCTGCTTTAATATTAGGCTAAATGTATAGTAACTGCACTAGTATATACATCACCCGCCACTGCACGTCTGTCTGAGAACCTTCACACACTTATTTGTTTATGTTAGTTTATTCACTTTAAATCTAAGTCTAAAATTTCAATTAACATAACATGTATTAATTAATCAAAAGGTGAGAAAAATGTCATTACATTTTGGCTATTACGTTAAATTTCACAATAAAAGCTTTAAAACTGTATAGTTGTTTTTATATTACTATTGCTTTTATAATAGATTTGTACACATTTTAAATTGTACAGTGTACTTTAGTGGCTTATTGCTTCGGGCTACTGTTGGTATTTGTTATTTTCTCTTTGCTTTTAGGGAACGAGCCGCTTATGATTTATTATTATTCCTGTAAACGTTGCCTAGTTTCAAAATTGATTAAATCCACAATATTAACATCATCATGCCACATTCAACAGGGTTAAATAATATTAAAAAATAAAACAAAATCGTGTGTTGTAGTGGCTTACATTTACAAAAGAACTCGCTTGTTATTTTACAAATAATGGTTATCTCTTGAGTCTATGCTAACGGTAACTTCGTAGTAATGCTAATCTGCTAGCATAAATGTAGCTCAAGGTTTACGTAAGCTAAACTGTTCAAAACGCGCTGAAAAAGCCTGAAAATACATAACAATGGCGTCTTGTCCAAACATTTTCAGTTTTTCCCTGCGCTATGGGGCCATGTCACTATCCCCCCAAGCTAATTGGAGCTCGTGTTTAGGTCCAGGGGTCGTGGCTGTTGTAAAAGTTTACGACCACCATCGATTAGGGGACATTTTTAAAGGGGCTTGTGTGTGTGTGTGTGGTGTAGTGGACAGATGCTGGCTGCCTGGAGCGTGTTGTCTTAAGGGCCACAGACTGAAGTGAGGCCTGAAGAGAGCAGATATAGGAGCCTGTACACGGGCCTCGCTGCTTTCCAAACCGCACATGAATTATTGATACGAGAAGTCATCTGTTCATGTATTGCCACAGAGCTCCGTGTGGCCCTATAGAGGAACATTTCGTGGCAGAATTCCTCTCCTGGGGCCTATGAGAATAACGCCCATTATTATGCTTTTATTAATAATGCAAATCCTCTTTTCCACCAACTTCTGTGCGTGTTAATCCAAACGCGCTGTATTCCCAAATAGGGGCATGGATTAAACAAAGCACTGATATGACCTTGTGTGATTTGGCTGTGGGGTTATTCATGTGTAAATGTGTTTTTTGGCAGATTACGCAGCTGAAAATCGACAACAACCCGTTTGCCAAAGGCTTCAGAGACACGGGGAATGGAAGAAGGGAGAAAAGGTAACGCACAAGACATTGAAAAACTTTGAAATAACACAACATAAATACAATATACAGTTCTGGTTATATCTTGGCGTTGGTTACAAATTCCGTAGTTGTTTTGGCAGGAAACAGTTGACAATGCCGTCGCTGCGAATGTACGAGGACCAGTGTAAAGACCGGGAGGGTGCGGACTCAGACGCCTCCTCCAGTGAGCCTCCCGCGGGCAGAGACACTGCCCACTCCCCGCTGGGCCCAGGAGGAAGCCCGCTGAGGTTCAGACCCAGCAGAGGTGAGCCAATAACACACCTTATCTATACATTATACCCCACATTTTATTTGTTTATGTGTTCATCCACGCTTATTACCAAAGCATTTATGTATATTTTAGACTCACATTTTAGGTTAGGCACTTGCTAACTTGCTACATGGTGTGCCTTAGTAATTATTAGGACTTAGCAATCTAAAGAATTTACCACTGAAAGTGGCCTATTTAATTAATATTGTAGCTAAAACAAATTTCTTAATAGTTTAGGTTTTGTAGACAATAAAAATATAATTAATCATGCTTTTCAGTTAATTCTTTTTTTTAGCTTTTTGTTGAGGCTTTTCACACATGCTAATAATGCACCTGTAGCAGAAATATACAATATAATGGTCAATTTCAGTGGCGTTTCCAAAGATTTTGGGTGCTCTGGGCAGAAGGTACTTAGGTGCCCCTATATTCACTAAACTTTAGTTACATGAGGCATACTTGTTTTCTTTATCAGTAAGATTTTGTATAAAATTAAATAACGAAAATATATGACGAATGTCTTTGCAAAAAACACTTAACATTGTTTTAAATTGATTCTCTCTCATACAATAGTTTATCATAGTTTGTTTCTAATAATAAACAGTTTGAAAGTTTATTTAATTAAAAACATGTTTTTAACTGTGCAACTTTGGAATGAGTTTTTATCTCAGATGGACACCTACTAATCAGATGTCTATGGGCCCGCTTTCTGTTTAGCTAGCCTGACCTACCTTTTTTCAATGGTTCTTTATGCTTTGTAAAAGTGACAACATGTTGCTTTAAAAACTAATAGATTTATGTGTAAATGAAAACTTAAGTTGGAAGGGTTTGTGGCTTGTTCTTATGTCTTTATTGTCCTTTTTTTCAGATGAGAAAACATGCACTGACAGTGAACAAGAGCTGGAGCACCATGACGAGCGCTGTACAGCCTCAAACAGCCCTGGACCAGAGCCCGTGTCCCCTTACAGCTCCCGGTGCGAGGACCGCGTAAGGGACCGGCCTTCCTCGGACAAGAAAGACGACTCTATTTTCAGTATAAGAAATCTGGAGAAGGACAAAGCAGAAACCCGTCACCGAAAAGAACCCACCACAGACACTTTATCGAAGGACTCTGAATCAGGAGGTATCAGTGCTACTAAAGACACCTTCTCTCCTCTCATGGTCCAAACCGAGAGCCCCTCCCACTTCAGCCCGGGCCACTTACAAAGCCTGGCTCTGTCTGGTTTACACGGCCAGCAGTTCTTTAACCCACTAAACACCGGATCGCCACTGTTGTTCCACCCGGGGCAGTTTGCAATGGCCCCCGGGGCGTTCTCGGCGATGGGCATGAGTCACTTGTTGGCCTCGGTGTCCGGAGCCAGTGGATTGGAAAATGGCAGCCTTTCGGGTCAAAGCGCAGGAGGGACGCCCTTCCCCTTCCACCTGTCCCAGCACATGCTAGCCTCGCAGGTAAGAACGGGCACCCGGCCGAAAAGAAGAGCACCTGTGGAGCTCTGACAGAGAGGGGAGGGTTTAGGCCTGACAGTGACAAAAGCTAAAACTCAGCAAAGCAGCCAAGAAGAACAGCAGCTGATTCATCACAAGTCTAACAATGACCACTGCTATTTAGGTCCTAGTATTTCACTCACATTCATGTTTAACCCTCATCCTAACAAACTATTTTACATACTTTAGACACACACTAGCACAAGCGAAGCCATTTTTTAATCCCCCAAATTTTGATATACAGTGGTTTTCAGTAATTTTACATGAATATTATTTGAGTTATTGACCCTTGGATTATCCAAACAAAACCACAAAACACATTTAAACTTTAAAGTATTTTTTTATTTAAATAAATAAGTAAATATTTTTTATTTTATTTAACCTTTATTTATCCAGGTAAACTGTTTGAGAACCAATTCTCATTTACAAACATGACCCGGCCCCATGTGTGTTTGGGGGGGGGACTATTGTACATGTTTTTGGTGGTAGGGGAAACCGGAGTACCCGGAGGAAACCTACGCAGACACAGGGAGAACATGCAAACTCCACACAGAAAGGCCCTGTAATATAAATAGAACCCTTACTCTATGTACAACTTCTAGTTATCATAAGTGTTGAATAAATGTCATATACTTTGGCGGAAATACTTAAAGACTCAAGTTACAACAGAAACAGAAAATGACTACATGAAGCCATTAGGAACAAAATGAAAATTCATTCATTCATTCATTCATTTATCACAATAAAATAAAGTATGAAAGTACACCTCCTGGTAGAATGAGGGTTAAGGAGAAGAAGGTGACTCCATTCTTTTGGTAGGACACATTGTATTTGTGTTCATCAAGGCTTTTTTACCAAAGTCTTGAGATGATAATGTTGCCCTAAAAGCTTGTTGTCACCTTCTCTATTAGTTAAACTTCAAATAACATACTTGAGTAATACTTTTGCTTTTGTTGTATCTGCTCTTATAAAATGGTTATATAGGAACAGGATACATGAAAAGCAGATAGACAGCTATGTCCCTGACTCAACTGTGATTCTGTTTGGCTACAGATCTAGTTGTGTTATATTTGCATTTAAAGGCTAGTGTTTTACATAGTTAAGTTGTCATATTTAGATCTAAAGCTATATCTAAAGTAAGTGGCTTAATCATTATTTTTTTAGCTAACATTTTGTGAGTGTTTGTTGAAAGTACTTTTTTCTTATTGGATAAAAAGGAATAGGATACCAGAAAATGTCTTCTGTTTGTTGTAAAGCGGAGGGACTTGGGCAGCTGACTCAGCCCACTTTAATTTATCACACATCACATTAATGTTATTTTGGTCACTTCTACTTGAATCTAGTAATGTTTCCATGAAGTGACTCATTTTGGTTACCTTTCTGTGAATGTTTGCCAACAGCCTATGTAAGGATTTCTCTCTTCTGATTGGATAAAAAGAGACAGGGTACCAAAAAGTGTATTTAGCAAGCTCACTTGGACAGTTATTTTGCCAACTCAGCACTCTATAAGAGCTTTCTGCTTGATTATAAAGCCTCAATTTATGAAAAGTATATCACCTTCTTTTCTGGTTAGGTTTTCATATAAAGAAAATGGCTGTAGGACACAGAATCCCAGAAAGTGAATTTGCAAAGGGACTTGATAGCTTTGTTACTGACACAATAGACATTTCTGTTTGAATACAGAGCAGAGTATTTATCATAAAATCTCACTTTTCCTAGAATCAGTTTTCCGTTTGTTGTCATTGTCTGATCAATTTGACTCATAAACTGTTGTCTTTGCATTTAATTGTTGTAAATGGTAGCTTTTCACATGTTTTAGAAGTTGTGTTTAGGAATAGTGACCAAGTTATTTAGACTAACTTTCAGTCAGGGTTTGCAGACAGTCTAGTTCTCTCTTCTAATTGGATAAAAGGGGATGGGACATCAGAAAATGTTTTGGACTTTGACAGCTGTGTTACTAACTTTTCCTTTAATCTTGTTAGGTTTCCGTATGATTTCACATGAACTGTTGCTTACACTTGATAGTTTTGACTCATTACTTTTCTCTTTCTGTCCACAGGGAATCCCCATGCCTACATTCGGAGGTCTGTTTCCTTACCCATACACCTACATGGCAGCAGCAGCAGCCGCAGCCTCCGCCTCGGCTCTCCCTGCAACTAGCACCGCCAGCCACCTGTCCCGGAACCCTTTCCTGAGTTCAACTCGACCTAGACTTCGCTTCAACCCATACCAGCTCCCCGTGTCACTGCCCCAGAGCTCTGCCAGCCTGCTCTCAGCCGGCCTCATCCACGCCTCTGAGTGCTCCAAACCGGGCAGCAGGGAGACCAGCCCGGCCCCAGAGGTCCACAACAACCACAAGATCTCCTCAACCGGACGGGCGAGCTCTCCAAAAACCTCTGTGAAGGAATCAGTGAACGAGCTACAGAGCATTCAGAGACTTGTGAGCGGGCTGGAGGGTCAAAGGGAGCCCTCCCCAACTGCAGACTCCCCCAAGTGATAAAAACTTCAACTCCAAATGGGACGAGATGCAACTTGGCTTGAACACCAGAGTACTGAAGTGCGCAGGTCCTGTACAATACATCACAGAGACTGGGACGAGGGTCGCACTGATACGGGTCGCTCACGGCTTGGACTTTATGGAACTAAACTTAATCTTTTCACAAATATTACAAGGAGAATCCAACCATGATGGACCGTAACGGGACACTTCTTCTACAGCTAGTGTTGTAGAATTAGAAGACACTACTTATGCATTCAAGAAATTTCCACTGATAAAACAGAACAAACGATTAAACAAGATGATTTTATAAAGAACATACCTATTTAAAATAATGACATATAGACAAAAAGCATTTACATAATCATTAAAGATATGAATTCAAAAGACAGAGATGCTACATGAAGACATTGTACTGGACCACTGCCGAAGGCCAGACTCGGCCCATGTGTGTGTGTGTGTATCGGTCTAAAAAAAAAAACACAAAAAAACTCACGAGCGTCTGCAGCTCTGCCGGCTCACGCAGACGAAAGAAAGCCCAAAGCGTTTGAGAGTGTGTATTAACTTGAAGCAGAAGCCAGGCCCTGCTTTTTACAAAAACAACAAGCTCTGAAGACGAGAGGAACAGAGGCAGGTTTGCACCAGAAAAGCTTTACTACTACTACTCCAGACCTGATTTATTTCAAAAGGGCGAGAGACACAACCGCTTATCATTTCATGCCAGAACTATTTATGTAATTAAAAATTAAAAATCTGTAAATAAAGCTTAGATCCAAGAATATGCAATTGGTATTAATTTATTCAAGGCTGTATATTAGCGTGTATATAATTGTTGCTTTTTTTTTTCCTCTTTATCCCATTTGACATATTCCTGTAAATGAAAGCTATTTAGCGCTTGTTGGTTTGACAGAACTGTTTTGTTTTGTTTTTTTGTTTTTTACTTAAGGAAAACGTGTGTGCCATTTTTTCATCTGCATTGCAACCATTCACATTAAAATAAAACATTTAAATAGCTCCAGATGGATAAAAAAAATAAAAAAGAGAAAACTACACCTCAGGTTATTTCACTCCAGACAGGAGATATTCAAAACAACTCCTCCACGTGGCGCATCATTCATATCTATTCATAAATATATTTAAAGAAAGTATCTTGTTTATGCTGGTTGTCCGGGTATATTTTTTCCTTTTTTTTTTTTTTTTTTTGATTGTCTCACAATTTCAATAAAAAAATCGTTGTGCTGAAAATTATTGTCATTATTTTATTTAAGATAGTGACTTAAACTTAGCTTACGTAAGAAAAATCAAACTGTACTGCTGTAAAGGAGGCCAGTTGTGGTTAAAAAAAATAATAATAAAAAAATTTGAATGTCCATTTAAATACGAGGATATAGCCATAATATACTACTGAAAAATAGTTCATATTTCGGTTCAGAAAGTCCAACTAAAGTACATGTACAAATGTATGGTAAGTTTAGGGGTTGTATGGAAAGGGTGTAGGAAATAAATTAGCCATCCAAAACGATGATTTATCTTAACAAAATAATGAACTATGTCTAATGTAGTTTCCTTAAACAAATGCCGTTCACTAACATAACCGTCTTAACAGTCACAGGACTTGGGCGCCATCTGTTGGTTGGATATTTCACTATTAAACAGTTTTTCTATGTGGTTCGATAATAAAATATATCAGGGTTTAATTCACGCATTTAAAAATATTGCCTATTAAAACTAGTAAAAAAAATATGGTTAAAAACTTTGGATAGACTTTGCACAAGCAACAATTAGCTACCTGTTGCTAAAGCTCCCTAGCAACAGTTGCCAAGGTATTAGCTTAAATCTTCTTTTTTGTTTGTTATTTTTAGCATTTTTGTCGTATTGTGATTAATATTTGGAGTGGTCGTATTTATAATAGTGTGTGTTTATTTCCAGTGTGTTAACAGGTTGTCTCCTGTTAGCACCAAGGTTATTTTCAGCCACACGCACCGTCAATCAGCTCTGCATTTCCTTTCGCATTGTGCGTGCCCTCTGTTATTTTTAGCAAGACGTTGAGCTAATGTTAATATTTTTAGCTGGAAGCCCCCTTCCTTCCGTGCAACAATACACTCATATGTCAACAATATAAAGAGGCCATTAAACGAAGGTTCTAGTGTTAATTGTTCTGAGCTGAAAAGGTAACTTTGGATGAAAAATGTAGCGAGATACAGTGTGAGTGCGAGTCTGGAGCTTTGAGTCAGCGACCGTGAGTGTCTCGGTTAAAAGGGTTAAGCTGGGGGAGGAGTTCAGGGCAGTAGACAGCCTTTTGTCCGAGACCCGGCGCCTGTCGCCTGCCTGCCGGCCACAGCTCCACACCGCCTCGCTTCCTAATTAGAGAGCCCCCCGCCTGTCCGCCTGCCTCCCTCCTCCTTTTGCTCTTCATTTTCTTTTTCTTTTCAGTGGAGGTAAACACAAAACTTGCAGTCTATTACAGGGGCCATTGTTGCCTACTCTGTTATCTTCAATTAACAGAGAGAGCGACTCGACCTCGCACTCTGGGAGAAGAAAGTATTTGTCTAATTCAATCAGTCAATGAGTGATCAATAGGCTCCTGTGGCGGCCCCGTGGATCATGACTAATGACTGCTGAAGGCGTGAGGTAAAAAGGCCAAGATTTTTCACAAGTTTGTTAAATGATCAGTGCGGCCTGTGTTGTTATTAGGCCATCAAAATGAGAGTGGCCCTATTTACTTCCAGCGAGAGGACAGGAGTGAAACGGCAGCCTTTTCTCGGTGCTGTCCCTCAATAAATCATTGTTATAGCAGTAATTTTAAATTCTATGCTTCTATATGAAGAAAACACGTACGAAAATGAATGATGAAAGCCATAAAGAGCCTAACTTACCTAACTTAAGCTACTTCTCTTACAGTGGGTAGCTAGCTAATAGTCAGCTCAATCGTCATTTATTAACAAAATACAGATTTATCCTTTTAAAAGCAGCATTTGTTTCTTGAATTTGATAATTAAATACAACAGGGTTTAATTTACGTTTTGAAAAATAATGACAATTAGTAAAATTTATAGTTAAAATTCCTAGTTAGTATTAGCATTTACCTTAATTTAGCTGCCTCATGCTAAGGCTCCCTAGCAACAGTTGGCAAGATGTTAGCGAAGGATGTTATTTGACATAAGGAATGATAACCAAAAACAAAAAAGCTACTTTTCGTGAATTATGAAATAATTATATTAACTTTTTGGACAACTTAAATAGGTCAGACATTTTCTGTATTGTAATCCAGGGACTAGGCTATATCATAAAACAGTCTCAATCGCTTATTTTAATTTCTATTCTAAATTTTGCATAGGTGTTTATACAGTATATTGCAAAGACTTGAAATCTCCAGGAAACACATATTTATAACATACAATAATTAATCAGGGAAATAAACTTCTTAACGTCCCTTTTAAAGGTGAGGCCACAGTAACAGAACATAAATGTGAGTAAAGCAGGTCCCTTCACCTCAGTGACATGGCCCACTTTTGTACAAATGGCCTCTGGTACAAGGTGACTTATGTAACTCTATCTACAGATATCAGTTGTTTATTAACACAGAAAATCTATACATTTGCTCAGTGTGGAATTGCACACCTAGATATGACAGAAAATCCAATAAAATCTTACTATTTGCTATAGGTTTTGGAAGTTTGTAGTTCATTCAGTTAATACATGCTTTTTATAATTTATAGATCTGTACTGTATATATTTATGATGGAAACTGCACTACAATCTTTGTTTAGAACCTGTGTAACTTTAATAGTTCTTTTTATTTTACTATTAAAAGTACAGTGGTACAAAATAGCAGCTCTTC
The DNA here is from genome assembly GCA_024416835.2 of Perccottus glenii. Lineage (NCBI taxonomy): Eukaryota > Metazoa > Chordata > Actinopteri > Gobiiformes > Odontobutidae > Perccottus > Perccottus glenii. The sequence goes on along the minus strand of CM044550.2, from coordinate 5,409,916 downwards.
GCTGAATTAGCTAATTAAAAATAAATTTACAATTTTCATTTGGATTTATTCATATTAAAAAGTGTGCTACACATTGGTATGCATGCTGAATAGCAATTTTTGCATTTTGTCACCACTTAATCTTAACTAATTTCTGTCACTATGTCTATAGGCCATGCATGGAGTAAGTTGGACTAAATAAATGGGCTATATGTATTTTCCTGTTATCTCTATAAGTGGGAGCCTCTCTTTCAAATCTCATCTCTGGTCTTATATTAAAAAAAAGAAAAAAAATCATACAGAAATCCATTTGCAGAAAGAAGTAAACTCTTTTAATGAAGAAATAACATTTAAAATACACTCATTACGGGTTTTAAAGTTTGTTTGTTTAAGTTTGTTTGTGTGGTTATCAATGTGTATAGATTCATGATAAATGTGGCTACCATCTTTTAGTACTACAAACCCTATGATATGACTACTAATCCCATTTCTGCTCTACTGGTCAAGTATGTTGCATATCCAAATATTTGACTCCAGCAATTCTTGTGAAAACAAATCAAAATCCATCTTTGCCCTCCTAATGCTCTGTGAGTTTGGACTATGTTGTGCCGGTATTGACAGTTATGGACTTTTTAGGTTTGACAACAAAACGTTATGTAGTTAACAACTTGGCTTTGCTCTGATTGGATAAAATGACAGGTGCTTTTGTCTAGCCACCTCCAAGCTTTCATCTAAAGTACCTGCCCTTTGCAAAAGCTTTCTGTGGAAGCCCTCACACATTTGTTGTTTGTAGAGCAGGTTTATGAATATGTTCTGTGTAACGTATAGTGCAGGTTAACAGTTAGTAAATGGAATAAAGCTGGTTTTAAACCTCTTGCCCAAAGGTAGCAGTTTAAACAGTTGTTTTGTTTTGAGTGGAGTCTCTAATAACTCCACAGAGAGGACTGGCTACACTCCCCAAAGCTCTACATTATCTCTGTAAAGTCCAGTTATTTCAATAATGGTGTTGATATCTAATAGTATCTCATACAAACCACCCAACAAATAGTTTTTCAAAGCTCCATAAATATAGGCATGCCATTAATTGTTTTTTTCTTTATATTTAGCTATTTTCTCCTCTTTCTGCTTCATCTTCAGATTCCACCTAATGTACATTACTCCCAGTGCGTCTTTGCCTTGTGCTGTCTCTTTGCAGGAGCAGCCTCTGTACCATCTCCACTGAATACGCTGCAGCTCTGATCTTTACGCTGCTCTCCCTGCGACTGACGCTCTCTGCTCAGTACAGGCCCCCGCTTCAGGTGCAGCCACAGCACTGGTCCAAAGCACGGACAGAGGCGACCAATCAGAGAAGAGAGCCAGCCTGAGAGAAGAAGAGAAGAGGGGGAGGAAGAGGAGGAGCGGCCCCAGACTGGAGCCAGGACTTCACTGCTGCTGTGGCACCGACACAAAGACAGACAAATGTGAAGTTAATCCTTTTTCTCAGTAGAAGTTGACTCAGAAGTGTTTGCCAGCTGCAGTAAGTGTGGACACAAGGAAAATACAGCAAACTATTAACCAGAGTAAAGTCAGTCAAGTAATAGTAGGGAAGACCGGGAAGTGATGTAGCATTGCATTTTTGAAAATTTGCAAAAAAAATATAGTCATGTTATTGCAGTCAGTCAAGTTTAAATTTAGATTTTGCTCACATAACTCATAACACAACGTAAAAGGAGATGGGGCATGCAGACTACACAGTGCAAATATATACTTGGTGGTTTAATGCAACTTAAAATATACAGAATATAAAAGTATTTGACTGATTCAACTACTAATTCATACATAACACCGTGTGGGATTATAATTAGTTATGCTTCCAAGATTGTACACATGTATCTTTATTGCATGCACACCTTTTCTTACACTTTTGCACTTTTTCTGTCTGAGTGCTGCTGTATCCTTCTGTGGGATCAATAAAGTCATGAGTCCCTTACTTCTCTCATCAAAATAACTGTAGTAGCAAAGTAGCCTACTTTTTAAACAAATTTAAATAAATTCAAGATAAAATTGTTTAAAAAAAACCTAATGGCAAAGTAGCTCTACATACATGAAACTGGAGGATCTTTAATACCCAATGGCAACTAGACCAAGTTGAGTTTGTGAATGGTCGGAGAGGTTTAGTGTGTTGGCCGTCGCCCCCTCCTGGACATAAAAAATCTAAAGTGAGTCCTGACTATTACAAGGCTACAAGATGGGAAAGTAAACACAATTTTTAAAAGAAAATTATTAAAAAAAGAGCCTGAGATGTGCTCATTGTATTCATTGAGGTCTTTTCAAATGCTGTGAGAAAGGGGCTCTTGTAACATTGTACCCCTAAATATAAAGCCTAAAAATAAAGATAATTTTCTATGAATTGATTATTAATTCCCTGTTATGATTTCCTCACTGGGAACAGGGAGAATAGCCTCTGTTTAATAGACAAAGTGCCTCTTGAATATGTAAGACATTAATCAAGACGTAACAGTCCAATGTGAGTTTGGAGCAACATTTGTCCCATTATACACTCTAAAAAGTTGCATTGTGTTGCTTTTATGTCAACACAAGTCACTGATCAAACATCTAAAAGATTAACATGGCTTTGAAATCTGTTTGACCCATAAATATAAATATCATAGAGCTTACATATTTATGATCAATTGAGCCATAAGCATATAAGCACAGAGTTATGTAGCAATATTTACTCATTAGTGTGAAATAAAACAAATGTGTTTAAACAAACCTATCAGATACAGTTTCCTTCTGGTTTTCTCAGCAGCACTAACACTTGTAACCAGTAGGTGGCACACTTACTTACTTTACAGTCCTCAGCCAGTCAAGGAAGTCATGACAATACACACAACCCTTTAAAGGTGCGTGTAGTTTATGAACGCACTTCAAAGCCAGTGTCCATCACACCTTTGACTGAATCTAGGGTGTTTGACTGAGATAATACTATTTTAATTGAGTTGGCTGTGAAAGCATTCATTTGAAATAAGACAAATCCATCTCATTAAGTTGATTTTAAAAATGTGTTCTCCATATTATTTATATATTTGTGTATGTCATTGTAATTTTGTCACTACAGCAGCGAACCTATCTGCACAGACACTTAATGACTCTTCCTCACAAGGAACCTATTTTTTCCCTACAGCAAGGTAAAAGTCAGTTTGGAGAAGCAGACGCACAGGCTTTGTGTTCTGTCGCTACACTCTGTGACATCTCTGTGACAGTGTTACAAGAGATTGTTTTTTACATGTACAATTTTAATGATTGTCCTTATTTTGCCCCAGACAGCTTGCAATAACATAGGACTAAAATATTATGATTTTATCACTTTCTTAGCCCTAAATCAGCCATGAGTCAAAGAGAAGGTGTGTAAATCCCTTCTATGTAACACAAACACATGGTCACTGATAGCTTTGGTTCTAAAATAGTGAACATACAAGACCTGTGTCACTGCTCCTGTTGTCTTCTCCAAACTGTGCTGACACTTACCTACTGTAGGAAAAAAACAACTTTTCTTAAAGTATCTCATTGTCCACATTTTGTACAAAATACAGCACTAATTACACCACCTTAAACAGAGTCAAAAGTTTCCTTTTTTTGTAGAGTGAGAATGCAGTCTTTGTGTGAGACCACCTCAGTAAGTGAACATTACAACGTCCAAATCCACAAAATGAGTTACTCTTTACAGTTGTTACCTTTTTAGACACCTGGTTTCTCTTGTTTCCTCAATTGTAAACTGCTCAAAATATCCACCCTCCATTTATATTTCCCACCACAGTGTTTCCAGGAAGTGAAGCCCAAAACAAACTTAGTCCAATCAAACATTTGGACTATATTTAGACTAAGCTGCTCTTGACTCCTCCTGGTGTTAGAAAGTGGTTTAACATGCCTCTCTTTTGTAAACATCTCTGTTTACCCTGCTTATTAGACTGTTATTCTTTTTTCTAAACACTGCCTTACCTCCTGTCCTTTTAAAAATCCTTTGTATTTGTTTTTGCAGCGTTTCACAGACGTTTGATCACGGCCGGCCTCTTGAAGATGTGTTTGAAAGAGCGACACAAAGAGGAACTGCTCCAGTCTCTTCGTCCTGAACCTGGAGAAATAATTTGACCTGACACCGAGACGAACGCGAGAGATTAGCAAAGAATAACAGTCTCTGTAGTGATGAACGGACGCTTAGGGCGACAGATACATGAGGAGCACCCACGCCGCATTAGATAAACTCTGAGGCTCTGCGCAGACGAGTGTATTTAAACTGGAGTTTGACAAATGCAGCTTCTTCAGAAGAAACAAAGGCAGGGTATGGTTTTTTAAAAGAGCTGCTCAGGGGCTCAGGGACATGTTACTGAGCTGTAAACACAGGTTTGAGAACTTACCTTGATGGATTTTAATAACAGAGAGAAGCTAAAGACCTGCAGAGAGTCGGAGCAGTGCATCTTCCAAACCTGCAGACCACTGGTAAGCATTAAATTTGTATTAAAAAAGGACATTTAAAGCTTTACTTTTAGAGATACATGGCTTTTACTCGACAGGTGCAGTAGTAGAAATGGTTGTTTGTGGCACTATTGTTGAGAAATTAATGCAATAAAACGATACAGCACAGTATGGGTCAGTGCAGGTAAGTTTCCATAGATCCTGTGGTTCCATCGGAGTGGCCCACTTTCCAAAAGGTGGAGCTAAACACTGCTGTTGATTGAAGAATAAATAATCCTCCATAATGATCTTACTAATGACCTTTCAGATGCTAACGTGAATCAGATAATGCTAACAATTACATTAAACTTCTCAAATTAAAGTCCCTGGGCGGAAAAAAAGGCTTTGCACCATACTTCAGACCCTACTGTAAACTAAAGCCTTTTTATTTAGGGATATTGCGATACATAAAATTGAAAAAAAGTTAAATGAAAAATCTTTGTCAGCTTTAGAGAAATATCTGAAGCTAAGACTTTTCTGAGGAAGTCTCGTAAACACCTCGAGAATAAAACCCAAAGTAAGAAAGTCTCTGAACTGTCCTTTGAGATGTTCACTGACACCCAAAAAAACCTGAGATAAAAAAGAGCAGAGCATAGAAAGACCAAGAGCTGCCTGATTTTTACCCTCAGCGACAAAAAAGGTAGTGCCGTTTAGTTTTAATGGACAGGACCAAACAGAGAGGAATGATCTTTATTTTACAAAGTCTCCACAAGAACAGACACAGGGAACAGTGACAAGAGTTGGATGACAGAAGGAGTTTTAGACACAAACGTGGATTGGTTGTTAGAAGACTGACAAGGTGCAATTTAAAAAAGAGAAATAAATGATCCAAATCAGAGACTGTTTCATAACATGGTCTTGAAATGCACAAAAATATAGCATATAATATTATGAATATAACAGAAAATGTCCACGAGTCTATATATTCGCAGATGCATCTTGTGATTTCTTGTGAGGCCCTTTGCAATGTTTTATCTGTTACTCCAATACATTTATAATAAGTTACCTGAACAATCAGTTTGATTTAATAAAGTAAAAGTTTCAATTAATTTAAGTTTGAATTTTCAGTTTTACATTACATGCAAAAATTTCCAAATGCAAATAGCACACTTGAAATGAACATTCAAACCTTTTATCTGCTCCTTGTAAATGGGAAATGAGGGAATAACACACACCTGGCCATGGAACAGCTGAGCAGCCAATTGTCCCATTACTTTTGGTTCCTTAAAAAGAGGGAGGCACATATAAAAACGGTTGTAATTCCTACAACGTTCACCTGATTTAGATATAAATACCCTCAAATTAAAGCTAAAAGTCTGCAGTTAAAGCACATCTTCGTTTTACTGCAAATCCATTGTGGTGGTGTATAGAGCCAAAAAGATTAGAATTATCCCATTTACAAGGAGCAGATAAAAGGTTCAGAGTTCATTTCAAGTGTGCTATTAGCATTTGGAAACTGTTGCTGTCAACTCTCAACATGAGATCCAAAGAGCTGTCACTATCAGTGAAGCAAGCCATCATTAGGCTGAAAAAACAAAACAAACCCATCAGAGAAATAGCAAAAACTTAGGTGTGGCCAAATCAACTGTTTGGAACATCTTTAAAAAGAAAGAACGCACCGGTGAGCTCAGCAACACCAAAAGACCCGGAAGACCATGGAAAACAACTGTGGTGGATGACCGAAGAATTCTTTCCCTGGTGAAGAAAACACCCTTCACAACAGTTGACCAGATCAAGAACACTCTCCAGGAGGTAGGTGTATATGTGTCAAAGTCAACACTCAAGAGAAGACTTCACCAGAGTGAATACAGAGGGTTCACCACAAGATGTAAACCATTGGTGAATCTCAAAAACAGGAAGGCCAGATTAGAGTTTGTTCAAACAACATCTAAAAAAGCTTTCACAGTTCTGGAACAACATCCTATGGACCGATGAGACCAAGATCAACTTGTACCAGAGTGATGGGAAGAGAAGAGTCTGGAGAAGAAAAGGAACTGCTCATGATCCAAAGCATAGCACCTCATCAGTGAAGCATGTGGTGGTAGTGTCATGGCGTGGGCATGTATGGCTGCCAATGGAACTGGTTCTCTTGTATTTATTGATGATGTGACTGCTGACAAAAGCAGAAGGATGAATTCTGAAGTGTTTTGGGCAATATTATCTGCTCATATTCAGCCAAATGCTTCAGAACTCATTGGACGGCGCTTCACGGTGCAGGTGGACAATGACTCGAAGCAACCAAAGAGTATTTTAAGAAAAAGAAGTGGAATGTTATGCAATGGCCAAGTAAATCACCTGAATCTGAATCCAATTGAGCATGTATTTCACTTGCTAAAGACAAGACTGAAGGGAAAATGCTCCAAGAACAAGCAGGAACTGAAGACAGTTACTGAGAGTGTGCGGCCCTGGGACCGGTGGCAGAGACCAAGGTCCGTCTCACTTCGACAACCTGCCGCCGCTCGGTGGAGTGCGTCCGGACTCGGCTCCAGTCTCTCGCAGAAGCAGGAAGGTGGAGTTTTTCTGGATCCCCACAGACCAGGAGTAAAACCACACAGATGCATTTAACAAACATAATTATTTTTAGACCTGCTGCTGAAGAGAGTTTGAGGTCAGACTGGTCCCATTACCAAAACATGATGCTCTTTCGTGACTATTGTGGCAAGAATGCATGTCCAATATATAACTATAATTCAACACCAGTGGATTTTCAATGTTATAGAAAGATAACTTAAACCAGTGTCAAAATTTATTGTTTGTTTGATGAAACTGTGATTGTTAAATAAAGTCTAACTAAAGATGGTTTGTATGACTTAATGCAGGGGTCTTCAAATAAAATCGGTCAAAAGTTACTTTCCTCACCGCAGGGGTCCGGACAATTTAAATAAAAGGATATATGTTTAAATATACTTTTATCAAGGTAAAGTCCCATTTCTTCCACACCTACATTGAACACTGTCAGGAGGATGTTTCTGAGTTACAGCTACAGAAGAAAGGAAAACAAAATCTCAAAAAGACTCAAAAAGAGGCTAGAGTTGATTTAAAACCAAGTAAAACTGGATTTGACAGAAAGGATGAGGCTCAGGACCAAGTCAGTTTATTAACATCAGCCTGTAATCCTACATGTTTATACTTTAATACTCCTTCATAAATGTGTGAGAACATTTTAAATACAAAACCAATTCATGCCAAAGATTAATTTCATGTTTTTTCCCACAGTATGGGGTCCATTTTAATTAAAAAGCTTATGATTACTTCTGTCCAGAGTCTTTGAGCTGAATGTGTGAACAACAGACTTGTATGTATTGTATTTTTACTCATCTCCAAACCCTTCTTTCACACTTTTTCAGATTTTTAATCACCCACATTAAGAAAAGTTCAGTTCAAATGAACGTGAAGGCTGTGAGCTCATTACTGGCATTGTTTGTGAGTTTAAATGAGGTCAAATATGCAACAAACAAGTTGAGTACCTAACTTACAGAATAAAGACGTTGACAGTTAAATGCACAACTCACCACATTATTAGACATCCTTACTTCCCTCTGAGCTCGAGTCTTTTTAATCCTGACACAAACTGTCCAGAGCTGGTTCGGTTCTGGATTTATTCTGTGATTATCACAACAGTCATTCAACTTTGTTGAGGGCCAATGGTTTTCCATGTTTTCAGTTCATCCTCGAGTCTGTTCCTTGGTTTAACCCTGAACAGACGACTCTGTTCTCGTTGGTTCTGATCTGTGTTTACTGAACATGAGACACTGTCTGCAAGTTTCTCATTTATTATTTAAACATTATTTTGGCTATTTGAAATTCTACTAAGTCCCTAAATTTCAGTAGGTTGGAGTTTATGAAAAGCTTGTGGTTTTAGGTGATAATAATCTGTTTTATTGATAATTCTTATTGTGTTTTTTTTTGCAGAATAATTATAGACGTCATGAAGGTCTTTGAGAGACTCATTAAAAACAACATTTGCTCCTCCATCCCTGACACTTTGAACCCTCTTCAGTTTGCCTATCGTCCCAATAGATCGACTGAAGATGCCATTTCTCACGTCCTCCACTCCTCCCTCACTCACATCGACAGCAAAAGTGGGAACTATGTAAGGCTGCTATTTATTGACTATAGCTCAGCCTTTAACACCATAGTTCCCATTAAGCTAACCGCCAAACTCCTGAATCTTGGCCTGAACTCTTCTCTTTGCCACTGGATTGAAGATTTCCTCACTGGCAGACCTCAGGTGGTGAGAGTAGGCCAGTTTACCTCCGCCTCCATCACCCTGAGTGTGGGAGCTCCACAGGGCTGTGTCCTGAGTCCCCTGCTCTACTCTCTCTACACCCATGACTGTTTGTCCACACACAACTCCACCTCTATCATCAAATTTGCTGATGATACTGTTGTCCTGGGCCTCATTTCCAACATCAATGAGACGGCATACTTGGACGAGGTGGAGCAACTGACAACATGGTGCCAGGACAACTGGCTCTCTCTGAATGTTAGCAAGACCAAAGAACTGATTGTGGACTTCAGGAAGAGACAGCAACAGTCATACTCCCCTCTCATGATCAGCGGAACACCTGTAGAGAGAGTGAGCAGCTTCAAGTACCTGGGTGTGAACATCTCCGAGGACCTGACCTGGACTGCACACATTCAGACACAGGTGAAAAAAGCCAGGCAAAGACTGTACCACCTGCGCCAGCTGAGGAAATTCAGGGTTTCACCTGCTATCCTGAGAACTTTCTATTTAGTGGCGATAGAAAGTGTACTGACTCAGTGCATCACAGCGTGGTACGGAACAGCACCAGTCATGACCATAAAGCCCTGCAAAGAGTTGTGCGCTTATCCGAGTGTATCTCAGGGTCAGCTCTTCCGTCTCTGCAGGACGTCTTCACCAAACGCTGCAGAGGTAGAGCTACTAAAATCATCAAGGACACTAATCACCCTGCAAACCGTCACTTCACCCTGCTGCCATCTGGTAAGCGCTTCCGAAGCCTGATGGACAAAACTGAAAGAGGAGCTTCTTCCATCAGACTCCTGAACTCAGTCACTAACAGCATCATGTGACTCCACTTCACTTCAGGATAAACATCCACATACTGACACTATACTGACATTGCACTTTCTGTTCTTGTTGTTACTATGTAACAACCTGTTATAAACCTGTTTGCACATTATTATTCTTTGTACATTTCTGCTAACCACTTATTTATAAGTCTACAGTTTACTTCCTCCTTGGGTTTTTTGTAAATCTTTTAAAAGTTTTTATATTTTAAGTTTTTTGTAATTGTTAATTTGCACTGTCCATGGGGCTGACCTGTTTACATTTAACTGCTGGTTTATATATTCTGTATATAACTGTGTATGTGACAAATAAAACTCTTGAATCTTGAATGAACCAACAGCCTAGAGTTAAATCCTCTTATAAAACCGAATTTGACCATTGAGCAGACTTCACAACACTCGTCTTAAGCAGGGTCTCTGCTGGTGTTACTCACTGTAGGCCTGACTGTGTTGTTCAGCAGAGCCTTGAGTCTGGCCCTTCATTGTCCAGTGGCTCCTGGCGCTCCTGAACTGTCCAGTGGCTCCTGACGCTCCTGAACTGTCCAGTGGCTCCTGAACTGTCCAGCTCTGTCAAACACACAACAACAAAAGTCACATAGACTTTTCATTTGCCCTAATTCAAAGCAGGCTAAGCATACTCAGAATATGTTCTCTATATTAACTGTAGGCTCTACACAGGTCAACACGTGTTTAATTGTAGTTTCTTATTTAAAAAAAGAAGAATCTATGGAAACCCTGTTAACACCTGTTCCCTTCTAAACTGGTTTATTTTAAATAGACCCAGAATTAAAAAAATACTGAGGACCATATTCTTTTGTAAAGTATAATGCGTTGTGTTTAAGGTAAGCCGTGTAAAAACATTAAAACCCATTCATAGCATTAAGTTTGGATTTACGTTTTATGTAGAACCTACAGCTTCTGCACAAAACCTACAGCGCTCCTGACTCAACATGAAGCTCTCTAAAAACATGGAACAGGACAGAACTACAGAGAGGAATAATCATTCAACTTTTGAGACTTGGGCTTGTGTTTTCTGGAGTCCAGTCCAGGTCCAGACCAGGTCCAGTCCAGGTCCAGACCAGGTCCAGGGCGACCTCGTGTGAGTTCAAATGACTCAATTGTCGTTTCAGTTGTTTATCAATTATTTTAGAGATTGTTTCTGTCCACGTGCTCCCCCAGCTGGTCATTACATGTCACTGCAGACTTCCAAATGAAAGTTTAAATGTTTGCGCAAAAAAGCCAAATTATTCCTACTTTTGAAAATGTAAGTATTTTAAATTACTCTTTGTTAAGACCTTTATGCGACATTGTAGTGGTTGTTTATGTATATCTATGTTCTAGTCATAAATTGATAAACCTCATACACCTAAATCAAGTTAAAAACACCTCCGACTTTTACAAATAAAATTAAATAAAATTAGATTTTCCATCGGAAATATGTAATAACAACAATCAAAAAGTCTTAATGTGTTTTATTGATTAAAAAGTGAAGCCGCAGAGAAAGAACAGACGCGAGCTGGTATCCTAGCAACGGGAAACCCCGCAGGATTATTCTGCCGGCTTCGTGACGTTACGTTCTGACATTCTCAGCCTTTATACGTCACCGATTGAGGGTTCAAGTGAAAGGTTTGTCAGATTATCTCATAACAGACCATTATTAAAACTTCTACAACTAACGCAAACCAGAAATATGAATATGACAAGAGAAGGATACGAGATTATGGAGATGTCAATTACTTCCGAAGCCCTCCTTGAAATAGTGGAGAGGCATTTTAACAGGATCCGTCCAGCGCAGAGACTCAAGATTTCAAATGGATTGTGGGATATGAAATTTAAAACTGACCTGCTCGAGATGTTTATCCAGTTGGTGCAGACGTTGTCAACTGATGTTTTGAAACGGGTTTATTTGAAGAAGTTTGCAGACTCCGAAAACCACCACCGGGCCATTAAAGCAGTCCTGGAAGAGTCCATTGCTAACATCTTTGCCAAGGCACTAAACATCGAAGCCCAGCCACTGGACCTGGACCAGCACGCACATAATCTGACAGAGATGCTGGAGAGTGAGGTCTCACAAAAGGTGAATTCAGTCCTTTTATTAGCCTCTGATGAGTCACAGCAGACCGTTAACATAGACAGTAATTTGTCTACTGTAGAAGCTGGATTCCACATGGTGGACGAGGCCAAACACTGCCTTAAAGCCTGTTTGGCCAGTTCCGAAAGCCTGAACACCATTCAGGAGGTAAAGCAAGTAGAGTCAAATGCGTGTGGCGACTCGGAAACCGCAGTGAAAAAAAGCCATTGTAAATGCTGCTTTTTAAATTTTGCGAAAATGCTATTTAATGAACTGACCAGCTCAGTCCTTTATCTGGGCAACTCCGAGACAGCCCCGCACATCGACTTCAACAACCTTCAAGAGGACGTGGAGGAACTATTTGAGGAGATGGACTTTATGTACAGACCGGACTCAAACCAGCGCTTCCAGGACTTCCTGATGAAAGAGGAAATAGATTGGTTTTATAGACAAGTGACCGATCGTTTAAATGACCATCTGCAAATGACAGGGAGTTATCTGAAGCCCACATCTCCATTAATGAAAAAGCTCTCGGACAGTGTCCTGACGGTGAAGCCAGGCTCTGTCCAAAGCCTCAGCCCTCAGCTGCTTTACTTTATGGTCGAGGACGAGGTGGCCAAGATTATTCAGAAGCTACTCTACTTTTTGCAGAATCCGCCAGAGGACAATCATCCGAGATACGACATCTTTGAAATGCCAATGAGACAGCCAAACTCTCCCGTCTCCACCGAACCTCTCTCCACCGAGCCTCTCTCCACCAAGCCTCTCCCCACCGAACCCGATCAGTTTAACTGTGAAAGATTTGCCAGGGCTCATTGGGTAGTTAGGGCTCTGCTTATTACAATATACAACAAAAGGCCAACGAGGAACGAGGAATTTACAGCAATTGTCAAGCGCGTGACCCAGAAGATCTGGGACAAAATAGACGTTCCTGAGACCTGCATCCCCACGGAGAACCTGTGCAAAATAATCAAGCCAGTCATGAAGGATCTGCTGAAGGAGTTTGGGACCTCCGCCAACCTCCTGGCCTCCGCCCAGGACCCAACGAACACACACTTTGACGCTGCAGTGTTGAAGTACTTGAAACGTCACCTCGACCTTATGGAGAAATCTTCAGTGGATCGCTTTTTCTCCCACATCTTTGAAATGCCAATGAGACATCCAAACTCTCCCGTTTCTACCAAGCCTCTCCCCACCGAACCCGATCAGTTTAACTGTGAAAGATTTGCCAGGGCTCATTGGGTAATCAGGGCTCTGCTTTATTACAATATACAACAAAAGGCCAACAAGGAACGAGGAATTTACCTCAATTGTCAAGCGCGTGACCCAGAAGATCTGGGACAAAATAGACGTCCCTGAGAGCTGCATCCCCCGTGGAGAACCTGTGCAAAATAATCAAGCCAGTCATGAAGGACCTGCTGAAGGAGTTTGGGACCTCCGCCAATCTCCTGGCCTTCGCCCAGGACCCAATGAACACACACTTTGATGACGCAGTGTTGAAGTACTTGAAACGTCACCTCGACCTTATGGAGAAATCTTCAGTGGATCGCTTTTTCTCCCACATCTTTGAAATGCCGATGAGACATCCAAACTCTCTTGTCTCCACCAAGCCTCTCCCCACTGAACCCGATCAGTTTAACTGTGAAAGATTTGCCAGGGCTCATTGGGTAATCAGGGCTCTGCTTATTACAATATACAACAAAAGGCCAACGAGGAACGAGGAATTTACAGCAATTGTCAAGCGCGTGACCCAGAAGATCTGGGACAAAATAGACGTCCCTGAGACCTGCATCCCCGTGGAGAACGTGTGCAAAATAATCAAGCCAGTCATGAAGGACCTGCTGAAGGAGTTTGGGACCTCCGCCAACCTCCTGGCCTCCGCCCAGGACCCAACGAACACACACTTTGACGATGCAGTGTTGAAGTACTTGAAACGTCACCTCGACCTTGTGGAGAAATCTTCAGTGGATCGCTTTTTCTCCCACATGTGGAAAAAAATCTCATCGCCTGTGAGATCCTTTTCCATCTGAAGCCTCCAGTTGTAACCAGCCGTAACCCAAGCCCCCTGCTGTAGAGTGGACTGACCCCACCAGCAGTCCCTGCAGGTCATTCAGAGGTCAACAAAGGGCCTGGTTTTATGTCAGAAGTTTTGCTTTAGCTCTTTCCAGAGGTTTTTCTGGCTCCAACTCGATGGAGGTGAGGTCTGACGTTAATGAGAAGATGTAGAAAGCCGTTGGGTTGGAGCTGCAACACTTTTGTATCTCAGACCCGAGATGCAACACTGTTGTATCACAGACCCAAAAGTTTTCTTTGTCTGTTCGTTAACGTCTGATCCAGTCTCCATTGAACCAGAGTCAGAGCTTCTTGGATGTGAGTGAAAACAACTTTAGACATAAAATTATGTCCAAAAGTTCACCGATGAATGATCTTTCACTGAATTTGTGATCTACATACGAGGGGTTTTGGAGCTATAAAAAATAAACTCAATAAAAAATTTAAAAAAAAGTAACTTTATGTGTTATCCATCTAATGTAATCTGCTCATCTGATTCTATGAAGGATAAAAATCTAAATGTTTTCTGGGTTTAAATTATTAGTGTAATTGAAATAGTGTTTGGCAAAATATGGTGTTTCTTGTCACATGGTTTAAATCCACCCACTGGCCTCCATCTGAGCCTCAGTCCTTCTCACTTCAGACTCAGACCCTCAGAGCCAAGTCCCACTCAGACCTGCAGTCGGCCGGGAAGTCTCTGGACAACGGTCTTTTCTCGCCTCTGTCCACGAGCAGCAGCAGGTTCAGGAGACCTGATCCTGGTCGCGCTAGAAATATAAAAACATTGGAAATTACTTAAACTGGAGCTTTTTTTTCTGCAGCCCCAAACTATCCTCTGCGGGGAACTACACTCAGGAGCCCATACAGTGGCTCCTAGGGGTTTTCTGTACGTTATTGTCATGATGGATAGAGAAGAGTCTGTTCTGTGCTCTTTGTGAGGGCTGAGTGTGTCACTGAGTGGGTTGTAGGCCTTTATAATTCATTAAAAAGTGACACTGAACTGAGCCTAAACTTGTTAAAAAGTCATTTATTTATGCACGAGATCAGTCTAAAAAGATCAAGCTTGGTTTTGTAAATAGTGAGTCACAATTAAATGATAATGAAAAAAAAATGTTTCAATTGGGTCCCAAGATGAGACCGGTGATCTATAAAACCAGTAAAAAGATGGTGCTGCTCAGTTATTCCTGGTTTCAATCTGCCTTCCAGCTTTAAGTTATCTGCAAAAGTACACAGCTCAGGACTGGTTAAAACAGCACCTTTTGGACTATTTCCTTCTACTTTCTATACTGTATTAAGAGTTCATGTCTGCCAGCACTTTACAGTCTGTTGTGTCATTTATTATGAATCGACTTTAAAACTTAATGGGTTCAAATCCAACTAAAATCTGTTCGAGTACAGGACTCTGTGGTGTGGCTGTTTCAAGATGCACAATAAGGACGCACTTGAAGAAAAATGGCTGCATGGTCAAGAAATTACCACGCAAATGCCACAAAGCATCCCGCGTACAATACACCAAACAGTAAGCCACTCAAACGTGCAGTTCATGAAAGACAGCCCAAGAATTTACAGGAACTGGAGTCTTTTTGCCAAAAAAGAATGGGCAGCTTTACCATCTGAGAAAATAAAGAGCCTCATCCACAACTACCACAAAAGACTTCAAGCTGACATTGATGTTAAATGTGCCATACACAGTATTAAGAACTTTTGATCAGGGTCATTTGGGTTGTTTCTGTTTTCATTATGATTTAAAAAGAATAAACACAATTGTTTGACAATAAATGGCTTCACAAAAAACAAAATAAATAAAGAAATTACTAATTCTGCCAGCGTATGTAAACTTAAATTGTTTTTATAGTATTTCAGTGAACTTCAGATAAATGGAGTTTGCCAGAGACTGGGTCGAGTTCAGCCGAAGTGTGGATGAAAGCAGTTTTTATCCTGAAATTAGAGAAATGAAACGATCCAGATGTGGTGCTGATGTGATGGACTTTATTGACATTAAAGCAACAGAAGTGCACAGTAATCATAAAAAGTTTACATTCTGATTCATATCCATTGCCTTAAACACAAACATGGCTTTTGAGCATCAGATTTGTTCACCATTTTAACCCAATGCACCTTTCCTACTCAACTTGAAGCAATATATGTTTATCTTTATTTTCAATGAACCACACAAAAAGCAGCAGAGAAAGACAAAAATGTCTCTTTTTCTACATTTTGAGCCAACATGACGTTTGGGTTTCCAGGTTCCTCAGTGGGAGGTCCAAGCCACTCCTTCCTCTGCCTCTGTGTGAAGTCTGTGGGATAACTCCGTCCTGTGTTTCGCCCCGTCACATGTTCAGGGGTCAGGCTCCTGCCACTGCTGTGTGTAACCCGCTCGATGGCTCTGACCAGCTCCTGAACCGAGCAGCACATGACGTCCATGTCCCGCCGACCAGGCTCCACTTTCTGCAATTGACCCTGACGCTAATATCATCGGGCCGCGCTCCGAATTAAACGGTCACAGTGCAAACATGGCGGATGCTTCAAAGGGTCCGAGGGATTAGCTTCAAAAAACAAAGGATGAATCTGTTTAAATAATACTGCAGGACCAAGGGAGATGCTGGAGATTAGGTCTAATACAGAGGAGGACTTTTCTGTGCTTGTGTTGCTTATGTTTGAAGAAGTGCAGTGACAATAGTGCATTTTAGAGTATAGTGCAATAGTGCAATAGTGCATTTAGTGCATGTGAATCAAAACAATGGCATACATAAAACAATAGAATAGTTCTCTGAATAGTTTGGTGAGGGGGAGCGGGGGTGACAATCACTTAGCTTCACAGCGCTAACACAAAGTTAACAAAAAAATTACATTCTTGTGCTAACATGTTGAGGACCTTAACAATTCAACATTTAAAGTTCAAACAGCTGCAGAGAGTACGAGGCTTCAGCTCCAGACCCACAGTGTTCTCGTCATCAGCTCAACGCTGAGACTACACTGAAGAACACACACTGTAAATGTTCACACAACGGGGCACTCCGGACCTGACACTAGGCCCTGGAGGATCAGGTACAAGTGGGAAAGTTGGGGGGGGGGGGGTGTTCATACAACCAGGGCACGTGGATACAAGTGACGCAGATCTCAGTGGTTGTGTAAAAGTGTCTGTAGCTGCCACAGCTGCCACAGGCCTGGAGGGACGTGCCCGCACAAATCATTGAGGCAACAGAAAATAATCAAGGCTTTTTTCTAATTGAATTACTTGATTTATTTGATGAATTGTTTTAGTCCTAAAGGTAACAATTTGTAGTTTACATTAAAACAGAATCAGCATCATATGGCTCTCACTTTGTAAGACACACTGTGTGTTGTCTCCATTGTAATAAACAGGAACAGAAATTGTGAGGCCCTCAAATGTACCTGAGTGTTGTGGGGTGTTCTGGGTCTGCAGTGGTCAAAGGAAGGAACAGAGGTGAACCGGCGACAGGGTCATGGGTCATTGATACACCTGGGGGGAAAAGGCTGGTGTGGTCCCCTCCAACAGACCAGCTACTGTGGCTCAAACTGCTGGTTCTGAAGATGTCAGATACACAGTGACCCCTGACCCCTGTGCACCGCCAAAAGTCCCACATGGAGGCGGCAGAGTTATACAACGATGGTTTTAGGACTTTAGTGCTTTAGTGCTTTTTCATCAAAGATCTGTTATTCAAAGATCTGACCATCTGAAGATGGAGGTTATTCTCATCATTCTTGCTCCAAACTGCGTAACGTGGACTCATGTAAATAAAGATTGATTATTTATTGTTAGAATCATCCTGTTTCTGCCTGAACGAGCCTCTTCCTGTGACGAGCTGCTGCAGCTGTGAAAGTGTCACTTTGTTAAACGCTCAGACTCGGCGGCATTAGCTCGACCCATAATCCTCTGCGGTTCATTAATTAAGAGCGGTGGGTTGTGTTTGTGAACATTAGGCACAAAAACACTGGTTTGACACATTTGGAAGTGGCTGTGTTTTCTTCCTTTTTATCTAATCGACTAAACGGAAACATCCACTGCAACAGACACAAGAAAAACAGTCCCAGAATTCACTCTGTTCAGAGAGGTTTACATTATAATCAGAACTGTACATCATTTCTTTAGTTAGTTGTTCCTCAGACGGTGTTTGGGCTCAAACATACGTAACTCAGTATTTTCTCTTGTTAAAATTAACAGTTTTTTTTTTCCTTTTCATGAGAATTAAAGTAAAATGTAAAAATATTAGAAAATGTAATAATGCAACATATTACAATTAGACATTTTCTGCAGATTTTTGCTGTTCACAGTTAATGCACAGCTCTTATGATTTATGTTTTATAACACAGGAAAGTTTTTTTTTTAAAATAAGCTCCTTCTTTAATGCAGGGGATTGGTTTGATTCCCCTGAGGAGCCACAACATGTCTAACCCTTGTGCCAGTTCCAAGCCCGGGTAAAAGGCACTCCCAGGCTCCAATAATAACTCCCCAAAAATTTCAAATATAGGATGGAAAATAAAATCAACAAAAACTGGCATTTAAGAGGTTACATTTTTTTAAATTCTAAAATATTTGTTATGTAAGATTTAATCAAAAGTTAATAATGGCCTTAATAAAACAAATCTGTAAAAAATATGCTGACACGTAATATTTAGATAAAAAATAGATTTTTCTTTTTGTGTCCGAAGGGTTAAACAGTGTCATGAAATATTTTAACAAAACTATTTTCTTCTTCTTATATAGAAAACATATGAGGGCAGATAATGTCATGCTTTTATTCATCAATAAATCACTGTATTTTGTTTAGTATTACAGTTACAGGAAGTAAAAACACCTGCCTTGTATTAAAAAGATTACTGTAATGTTTCTAAAAAAAAAAAAGCAGAGGTTGATGTTGGTCTTATTCTTCACCAAAAGGCCAACCTAAGGCTTGAGGAAATGTGTCGGTATGGAACAGTTCAAGGTGAAACCGTTTATTTTGGACAAATTGTTTGGCACCAGAGGTTTTGTCGCAGCGAAGTGTGAGCTGCTGCACTTTCAGAAAGTCAGTAAAGATAATGAAAAACTGCTTTAGGATGAGTTGTAAATGTAAATGATATAACAAGTCCAGAGTATTAACAGTAAAGGCACCAAAAGTATTTGTGAAACAACAAGAACCTGTGTCTAATATGCTTCATTTGGTGAAAACTACGTCTCCTTTTTCGAGCTTTAGTTTCACAGTGTTTCGAGCCGAGCTGTGCCGAGAGTCGAGGTTTAACTGAGATCGAGTTGTGTCTGATTTACAGCGCCTCGACTCTGACAGTCTCTGAAACTGTCTAAAAAGGGTCTGGATAATGCACCGGACCACGTTTTCTCTCTCAGTCCAGTCAAAATGGCGGCTGTTGTTTTCTCTAATTCTTCTTCTCCTCACTCTCTATCGTTTTGAAAACAGTGATTGGTCAGTTTCCTTCAGCTGCTGACCAATGAGACTAACTTCCTTTTCGTCTGAGTCACATCTTTAGGAGTCGACCTCCAAAAACACTGCAAAAACGCGGCTGTGTTTTTAAATAGGGACGTCCCAAAACACCACGTCTTTCTGATAAACTTTGGCTTTGGTTTTTGAGCCACAAAGCTGACACAAAATAAATCAGCTTGAGGTGTTTGTGTGAGTCAAAGAGACGTTCAGCTACAACTGTAATTTTGTTGAAATAATGTTTAAACAGTTTTAAAATGTGGGTTAAAGTTTGGGTGAAGTAGAATTTATCTTGATTTAATCTTGGTGCAGTGGAAATGTAAGTTAAACCATTATTTCTCTTTAGAGACAGACCACATTTACTCACATTATTTCAGACAATTTAACATCAAATCTATTTATGAGACCTAATCAACACAATTTAAAGTAAAGGTGATAAAAGTACAAGACTTTAACCTCTCGCTCAGATTCTGTTGCTGCTTCAATCATTGAAACTTAATCACGTAATAATCTAAAGGCCACGTATTTATAATTTTTTATGTAATTTTGGTGCTTTTTATAAACGACAGGACACTGTAAAAAACAAAAAAAGAAGTCATATTTACTGTAAAAATCTGAAGCTGTGGTTTATTGTATTTTTGTTATCTATCTATAAATACAAATTTTAAACACTTTGTTTTACAATAATTTACTGTATACTACAGTCATATACTGTTTTTACTTTTATGGGTATTTACTGTGTTTTACTGTAAGATTTTCAGACATGTATAACAGGACACAAAACCCAGTCTGAAAATAAAACTAAAAAAGTATCATTTTGCTTTTTTCAGGTGTTTACCACATTTTAAACGACAGAATGTTGTTTACTCTTGTTTTTTTTTCCCGGCAGCAGCAGGAGTGTAGAGTAGTATAGTCCCAGCCTGCCTGTGTCCCTTTTTTGGGCTGTAACCTCCCTCCGGCTCTAACCCCACGTGACAGAGGCAGCCTCAGCACCTCACGCTCTGCTCCTACGACAAATTAAATCTGTGACTTCTCGATTACAGCCGTGTCTCCGGGAGGTCACTACAAACAGGAGGTAAGGCCGACCACTGTAAAAGACCAAAAAATATATACTTCAGTCGCTTTTCAGGCCTGACTTTTTACATTGTCAGCTGTATTTTCACTGGAGTCCAACCGAAATGATGCTAAATAACATTGCATCTTTACCACTTACTGCTATTTCTGTTAATTTCTGGTTTGTTTTAGCTTCAGAAAATATGAGATAATTCTGCCACAGTGCATTCCTAAGGCCTCAAACCATGTATTTAAATGTCTAATTCTTCCCTCTGCATGGTTTGGAGATACATATTTTCAAGCTGCAACCTTCTGGATAGGCTGATCCAGAAGGAAGCTGGAGATTTAGTGTGGAATGGGACAATAAGTGTACAAAGAAAACGTCTATCAAGTCTTCTAACGCTTATACTCAACCCTTAGAGCCATGTTTTATACATTTGTATTTTCAGAACAAGCTGCTCTAACAGAAAATCTAACCCACATTGCATTTCAGCTGCTGAATTTGACCACTTTTTGGGCCAGAAAGTCAAATGCATTGTTTTTTGTTGTTTTTTGTATTTTTAATTTAATCGCTCAAAAGGTCATAGGATTTCACGGTGGAATTATAAAACCTAAAAATGGGCTACAGCAGCAGGACATATCTTGTTTGAACGGCAAAAATGTGAACTTTGACAGAAATAAAAGAACAAGAGTTCAGGAGTTATGGCGGAGATGCAAGGGTTCGTTTTTGGCATCGTGAATTATACCTTGACGGTAACTTAATGTTATAATCTTAATTTATTTTTTTCTTTATGTTTCATGAAACAATTGCTGTGTTTTTTTTTTCATACTTTGGTTAAGCATGTAAGTCTGGGTCTTGTCTGGTTATGAGCAGAAACCCAGTGTGAGTTTCTTTTGTTCCTTGTTATTTTGTTGCTGGAATGTCTTGATGGAGCCATTTTAAAATAAAAAAAAACCTTTTAGGTGGAATAATATGTGCTTTTTAGGAGAAATTAATCCATTATCAAGTAAATAAAAATTAAAAAGGCTGTGTAAAAGAAAAGAAATGGCGTAACTTCTCTAATTAAATTTGTTTTGGGGGGATTGGTGTTTGAGATGAAATAGCTTTATTTAAAGTGTGTTTGTTTAACTGTAGACACCTGACTAAGTCCTAACTTCCTAAACACTTTACAATATTCTTGAAGTCTCTCCTCGTGTGTTTTTTCTTTAATTAAGAAAAAAACTGTTTACAGACGACCTCGAGCTGTTGTTTTGGACAGAGTCAGATACAGAGTTAATCGTACTGGTGTTACTTCAGGAGGAGTGTTGTTTTGGACAGTGTCAGATACAGAGTTAATCGTACTGGTGTTACTTCAGGAGGAGTGTTGTTTTGGACAGTGTCAGATACAGAGTTAATCGTACTGGTGTTACTTCAGGAGGAGTGTTGTTTTGGACAGTGTCAGATACAGAGTTAATCGTACTGGTGTTACTTCAGGAGGAGTGTTGTTTTGGACAGTGTCAGATACAGAGTTAATCGTACTGGTGTTACTTCAGGAGGAGTGTTGTTTTGGACAGTGTCAGATACAGAGTTAATCGTACTGGTGTTACTTCAGGAGGAGTGTATCCCAAAAAGGTTTCGTTTTGGACTTATACGACGCAGAAATAAGAAAGATGGTCAATGTATTTAATGTTGGCAAGTGGTTATTTTAAAGTTTAATTTTGCTGAAAGAATTTCATAAAAAAATTAAGAGAATGTTTGTGGGAGTCCATTAGTTCTGAAAAATGCTGCTTTAAGGTAAAAGGAAAAGACACTGTGCTAAGAATCATCAGAAGGACACTAAAAGGAAACAAAACCGAAGAAAACAAAAGTCGGGTCCTAATTCTACAAGTCTTTTAAAAATAAAGTTCTATGAACTTTAGGCATTGTTTTTCCTCCAAATTGCCCTGTTCTTCAGATTTGTCTTTTCAAGAAATTGTCTCTTCTCTTTTCAAAACCGAAATGCCCATATTTAAATAGATATATTTCTTTTTTCTTATCATTCTCAACTAAACTCTAAAATCTAAAATCTAAAATGCTGCACAGGACCTTGTAGAATAATTATAGTTTTTTAAGAGTTTTGAAAAGTAAATATTACAAATGCACTGTTTAACACCAGTTGCTCTGACAGTGTTTCCAGTTTTTACACCAGAACGTGACCAAACAATTCTAGCTTTATATTTTACAAAAGAGATGAATGACTAACAGGGTCACGTCAGGTTTTAGTCCCCCCCCCTCTTTGTCATAGCATCAGAACAAAATATGGGTTCATCACAATAACGTTGGATCATTTAAGACTAATGGGCCAAATTTAAACTAATAATAACCAATAGAAGTCCAGAACTCACAAGGCCAAAGTCCGGTCCTGGGGCCAATCACGGATCAAGGCCCCAACAGCTGCTTTACACAAACATGTTCAAGATCAGCTAAAACCTGTTCAAATCCAGCTAAAACCTGTTCAAATCCCACTAAAACCTGTTCAAATCCCACTAAAACCTGTTCAAATCCCACTAAAACCTGTTCAAATTCAACTAAAACCTGTTCAAATCCCACTAAAACCTGTTCAAATACAACTAAAACCTGTTCAAATTTAACTAAAACCTGTTCAAATCCCACTAAAACCTGTTCAAATCCAACTAAAACCTGTTCAAATCCATCTAAAACCTGTTCAAATTTAACTAAAACCTGTTCAAATCCCACTAAAACCTGTTCAAATCCAACTAAAACCTGTTCAAATCCATCTAAAACCTGTTAAAATCCATCTAAAACCTGTTCAAATCCAACTAAAACCTGTTCAAATTTAACTAAAACCTGTTCAAATCCCACTAAAACCTGTTCAAATACAACTAAAACATGTTCAAATCCAACTAAAACCTGTTCAAATCCAACTCAAACCTGTTAAAAAGACTTTTATCAACTAAAACTCGTAGAATTAAAATAAAATCAGAAGAGACTATCGGCCCTCTCCTCAAATGTGTCTCTCTTTACAATGACCTCTGGTCTATGTCATGTATGTCTCAATATATTGTAATAAAATTCAAAAACTTACTTTCTTACTTAGCATTTCAACAATATTCAGCAAAAACCTCACTTGTGTTTTCCTAATGTTAAGCCCAGACACAAGATAAACCTGCATAAATGTAGAGCTTTTATTCTGGAAAGTCTTTCTATTACAGTTTGGTGATCAGTGTGTGACGGTGAGCTTTGGTCAATAACAGCTCACTTCTGGAAAAAGGAGCACTCCCATTGGTTGACACTGATGTCAATAAGGAAGTAACAAAGTAACAACACAAAGAAGGAAAACATAAATTGAAAAACAGGAAGTGAAACAGGGATAAATATGTTGATACATTCCTCCAATGTTTAACGAAGTGGACATAATTATTGGTCTGAACGTCAGCCAGCGCTAAACGTTGAGTTTGGTGAAATGTAATAGTATTTTATCTTTCTTTAATAAAAGATGCTGCTGTTAGGGGGGGGGAGGGGTGGCACTGGAACAGTTGGTAGGACAACAGTCAACAGTGAACAGACCGTAGGCTAACCTGATACTGATTTTCTTCCAGGGTTTTTCTTCTTTGAGGGAAAATGGTTTAGTTTGGTCCCGTTAGGGGTCATGTGACTGGAGCCTATCCCAGCAGCTTTGGGCCTGAGGCGGGGTTCACCCTGGACAGTTATTCGCAGGGCTAACATTTAGAGACAGACAGTGACAGACAAACATTCACTCTCACATTGATTCACCAGGGACACTTTAGATTTCATGCATGTGTTTGTTTGGTGGGAGGAAGCCGGAGTACCCGGAGAGAAGCCACAGTAACACTGAGTTCAAATGAGCAGAAAATGCTTTTAGGTCAGTGTTGTTGCACAAATCTTTCCTATAATTCATCTCAGGTCTGACATAAAGTGCATCATTGGAGAGTTTAACTGATCGAATGAACAACAGCAGGGACAACAGTAATTGTACTGACTTTAACTCCTGCAGAAACACCACTTACTTTAGCTGCACACTCTTTACATAAGAAACCATGGCCCTGTTAAATCCAGCTCAGGCCTTACTTCGGCCCGCGGGCTGTACTTTGGACTGTCACCTTATTCCCTTCAGTCAGTTTACAGCCAATAACTCCATCATCAGAGAGACCGAGCCTTCAATATTAATAATCATAACCATAACTCCTCCGATGATTGAAGGCATTCTGATGAGAGTGACCGAGGACAAGTCTGTCAGCGAAGGCGTCACGAGCAAACGGTGGCGTTCAGTCGCTCGTGTCATCGAGAGATACTTCAGTCGCTGCTGGAGTTTGATTTAAAGGCTTCTACTCGGCCACAGTCACGGCCAAAGGCAGCGGGGCTCAGTAAGTGACTCCAGCAGGGCCTCGGGGCCACGGCCTGCTGCACGAGCTCAGGCAGAAAACCGAGAGGCTGAAGGGAAAAGCAGCGCGAAGCAACTAAAAAAGACTTTTACAGATGATGACAAAGGCAAAAGAGAAAGCGCTAGACGACGATATTAAAGGATTTTACACATGAGACTTTAAGTCACGCGCAGGTAAGCAGTACAGAGAGAAAATGACAGATTCTCGCGGTAGGAAGTGAGTTTACAAAGAGTAAATGTGGGTTATGTGAGTAAATATTGCAATATAAATAATATAATACTGTTCAAACACTGACATTAAACTCTAGTCCACTTTATTCGTGCTGTAAATGAGGAAACTTCATTTACAAAGGGATGATTAAAAACAGCAGTAATGTTACAAATGATCAGCTCTGACTCAGTTCTTGTGGAAAAAAAGGTGAAGAATAATCCAGAACAGTAAAACGTTGAGTTAAATGAACACGTGATCTGAGGGGAGAGTCGTTTAAATATTTCGTGTTGTGTGGAGGGTTGCTGGTCCATGTGTCTGTGGTTTGGGCGTTAAGTGGAAAACTGTGCGTAAAAAGGAAAAAGGCGTGAACGTGAGAAAAGCAGGCCGTGTGCGTGAGAGCGCGCATGAAGTGTTGTTATTACTAAATATGATTGTACTGGTTGGAGTTATTGATGGTTTTGTAAATGATGGTCACATAAAGAGCGGGAACCACTTTGTGCAGTTTTTCAAAAGATTCCGGCGCGGACCTGTTTTTAGTTTTTAATGTAAAGTGTCTTAAATAGAGTTTAAAACTCAAATAAACTACATTTATTCTTTTAATAAAATATCCTGATGTGAATCTTTGAAGACAAAGTTGAGTTTTTAAATCAGTTCCATGCACTTTTCTAAAATAATAATAAACAACTACAGAAAGAGGTTTTAAAGAGGTCTTTCCCAGAGTTAAAATGTTAAAATCAAGTTCAAAGGTGTGTCTAAGCAGCACGTGGACATTCAGTTTTTTAATAGTTCTGAGACAAAACACAGTAAAGCCCTGTTTGTGTTTGGGCCAGAGTCACTTTCACTTTTTAACTTTGTGACAGAAA
Source organism: Perccottus glenii (assembly GCA_024416835.2). Classification (NCBI taxonomy): domain Eukaryota; kingdom Metazoa; phylum Chordata; class Actinopteri; order Gobiiformes; family Odontobutidae; genus Perccottus; species Perccottus glenii. The sequence goes on along the minus strand of CM044550.2, from coordinate 5,384,321 downwards.
ATACACAGTTTAAATAAAAGGTCACAGCTTGTTGGTAATACAGATGTGTAGAATTATGTTTTTATTTTGACCTTATTAACTATTACGTTTATCATTAAAACAGGCCTCATTAGAACAACTCTGTTTAGTCCAGGATTTAATCATAAAAAGTAACACAAGTATTAAGTTTCAAACAACAAAGTTATTGTTTTTTTATTGGACTTTTATATATTTATTTATATGTGTATTCTCAACAACACAATAAAAACAAAGACAGGTATATCTCAGATTAATATTAAGATATATTACGATTATTAAGTTTAAAATATTAAGATTAAAAAACCTGCAGATATTTACACAGTGTACCTACAAACCATCAGAAAAAGAATGTGTATATAAATAAACACACTTTATAAAGGTCAGAGGGGGGGCTTTCTAACCTGCCTGACAACAGCACGGTCACAATCAGTGAAGCTAAAGGTTTATTTGATTAAAATATTGTTCAGAAGCATCAGGTTTTCTTCAGACACTGCATCTGCACAACTTTTCACTTTCAACAATCAGACACTAAATCAACATTTCAATATTTCGTTTATCCTTGAGATATTCGTGTTTTAATCCGCTCTAAAGACACAGTTGAATTCACAGAAAGTCGGACCTAAACTCGGTCTAAATGCTTCAGGCCTTAGAGCTGTTGCCTACTTTTTGTCCTTTTTTTCTTTATCTTATTTCTAACTGAGTTTTTTTTAAAAACACTGTAAGTAAACCATCTACTTTATTTAATCATATTCCATTCTTTTGAGTTTTTTTTTTTTAATCAGTGGCATATGTCACTTTTACAGCCGCGGCCCATGACCTTTGATCAGCCCCCCCCAAAAAAAATAATAATAATAATTTGCTTTAAATATTAATGAAACCAACATGAATAACTAGGTGACGGCTCGTGGAATAAAGAAAGAAAGATTTTGTTTCTTAAAATAAAAGTGCTGATGATGAAAAGTGATTTTTTTTTAGACCGGGCGCCCCGAGGAATTCAGTCCGCCTCAGGGGCAGCGTTCTCCGGCGTGGCGTCAGAGCAAGACCCGGTGGACTTTAGCCTCATCCAGCGCTTCTTCCACAAACACACACTCGTCCGCTCCACGGGCCTCAGCTCATTCTGTGCGCGTGTCTCTGAAGAAATGTTTGTGTGAGAGGAAAAAACACACAGCTACACCGACTGCACATGCGCAGAGAGGAGAGGACGGCTTGAGAGAGGCAGGAGGAGAGCAGCTGTGGACCGCGGAGGAACAGTGAACCAACAGCGGACAGACGCCTCGAACGTAGCCGCTTTAGACACGTGCAGACGCGGCGTGAGCGGAGCGCGCGGCCCGGTGTTTTTCACACAACTGGGATGGAGCCGGACACGTGACTGAATAAGGTACAACAGCGACGATATACACCGATTATCTCCCGATTATTTTCTTATTCCTGCCTTGTAAACAAATCTCGTATTTTACCTTTTAAGGAATCGCTTTTTATTGATTAAATGTGATCATTGGATGTAATAATTGGTAATTAACGAGAATGCTCGACATATTGGAGGAGATTTTAATATTTTTACCCTGATAATGGTGCATTTTGACCGTTCAGTGACCTGTATTTAGGATTCAAAATGTCTTCTTGTTTATGATTTGGCTTTCGTTGTAAGGTTAACATTGAAAGAGTGAACAAGGCTGATTTAAAATGCATTTGTACACTTCTGATGGCAAACACTGTCCATATTTATTATAATTTATTCACTCTGGCCGTTCTTTTTTCCTATAATCGACATGTTTTGGAGCCGTGTTTGAAATTGATGCAAAGATCGATGGGTTCACTGTAATTTTAGTTTAACACTACTTTAACTGTAGCAGTGTTGAGATAACACTGGCAACACGTCTCAGACACATTTGTCTCAAACCAACATCCTTTTTGTCCCACATTTGGTTTGTTACGATCTGTTCATGTGAAAGGATTAAAAACATGGCGTTACTCTGACACAGCTTGTCTATTGTAGGCTACACAATGGAAAAATGCACATAATGTAGTTTTAAAACCCCCAAAACCAGGGCAGGACTAGTTCTGGACCTCAGTTATTTCACATTATGAGCTCTGACTCTGTGTTGGTGCAGGATTATAGGTTATATCTATATAATACTTAAATTTAAATGCACAGATTTAGACACATTACAAGGCACTCCGACTAACACGATTTAAACTAGAGCAGGATTTTTCAACAAATGCAACGTATTGAAGCTCAGGAGTATTATGGTCTTTTTGTTTTGTTGTATGATTGAAATAAGATTATGATGAAGCAGATCTGTCTTCTGAAGGCGCTCAGTTCTCTCGGATCTGGTCTGTTTCATGAAACTCTTCTTGTAGTTTAGGTTTTGGCTTTGGTTGTTATATTGAAATAATTTATTTTTTTACTATTAATGTAAAGCAGATTCAAAAGTCTATTTTTTTAGCTTCTAATATAGTTCACATTTTTTAACTTTGTCAACAGTGAGATTTATGAAACGACCAAACATTATAGACCATCTTAAAGTCTGACCTGGTCATAGCTCCAGCAGGGATTTTAGAAAAAGATGATAATAGTGTAAACATAATATAATCCACACATCAATAATGACATTATCTTCAATAACAACAGGCTGATGTTATATTTAATATATCCTACGACATGACACCAGTTTACACTCTTGACAGATTATTTGTTTTTGGCAGAGCAGCCATTTTTCATCAAATACAAACCCATCACATGAAGCTCTAATTATCTTAACCACAGACTCCCTCAAACATAGTCCTTATTAATTAACAATGTGGTAAAGGCAAATATACAGTAGCTTTTAATCCACACAGCACAGAGGTGAAAGGTCGTAGGACACTATGTTGTTGAGACCAAGGAAAGAGTTTTCTGTTACTGCAGCTTTAATAAACACAAAGGTCAGTCGACCTCCAACAGGACAAGGCTTCATATCATATTCAGAGTCTACAGGACTTTTAGAGGAATCTGTTTAGATATTCTCCACTGAATGTAGACGTATTGTTTTGTTGGCTCTAAAAAAACACAAAGATATTTAGACAATCGTCACAATCGCCTCATTCACTTTGAATTTTTGAAAAAGTGGTATTTTGAATTTAAAAGTGAAGAAAAATCTCCACTCTTTGGTTTACACTGAACCCTTTACACAAAACAACTTACGTAAGCATTATCTTAGCTGTTTTGGATTTAAAAAGTAATGTTCATTAAACATTGATGGGAACAAACAACTGGACCAGGGTTCTATCATTGTTTTAATTCAAAATGTGTTTATTACAGAGACTTATTTCAATAAATCTCATAAATGACACAAATTAAATTAAACGTTGGTAACATTTTATAATAGCTACACATAATAGCTATTTATTAGGATCCATTAGCTTCTGCCGTAGCAGTTGCTAGTTACATGGTTTTTGACTTTTCACGAGGAAATGTAGTTTTAATAGTTTTGTGTTAATTACATCTGAACAGTTACAAACTGAACAGAAACAAACTGAACAGATACAAACTGAACAGAAACAAACTGAACAGAAAGACATCTTGGATTTAAAGCCTGTTTGAAATAACGTGCAGCATTTACAGTTCAAACTCATTGGGTTCAAATTTCATAAAAAATCGATTCTATTCTAAAAGCGTAAAGTAAACCAGTTAAGGTCCATGCTCGTTTATAAAAGTTATATTTAAGCACTTTCAAGACCCATTTAAAGCTTTGTGCCTCTGCTTCCATCTTCCTTAGGCCTCATCTGGCATTTTTGTAGTTTTCTTGGTGGAAGCTGCAGATCCGCCATCTTGCTCCTGTAAAAACACTAAACAAAAATAACATGGCCGACATCACTCTACATACGTTAAGTTCTACCTGTTCCAGCTGTTTTGGAAGATCCAACCTGGACAGTCAGGGTAGTTCATCGCAGGGTTAACACTTAGAGACAACCATTCACTCTCACATTCGTTCTCTGTGATCACACTGAGAGGTCGAACCAATGCCCGTCTTTTCCTGGAAACAGAAGATCTAACAAAAGCAAAGCTGACTCTAAAAACAAGTCAGACACTGGTTTTGAAAACTACTAAACAACAGCTGTGTCACTTTTTGAAACAGCCAACAGTAAATTAGTGAAGTTTCATCTTCAGCATTTGTTCTGGTGCTATTCAACAGTAAACCTCCTTCAAAGGTTTATTAACAGGTTAATGTCAGAACGATTCAGATTTTCCTAAAGACTAATGGAAAAAAGAATCATCCGTTTAGTCAGTTTCTAAAACAAGCTTATTAGTGCAAATGATATTGTTTCTGATGTATTTAACAGTTTTGTTGGATTGTGCAGCCTTTGTAATTGTCAGAGTAAACTCGACTCAGAGCTCTGTGACGAAGAACACGTTCAGTAAAAGTGTTTGGGGCAGAGCTCAGTTAAACACGACGCTGAATGTCTCGATGTTTCTCGCTGTAAAAAGAAAAAAAAGACTGTGAAGCTGTTTCTCTGTCAGACTTTATCTTTATTAGCTCTCACAGACGTCTCCATCGGTTTACACTCTGCTCTTTCATGGCTCTGAGAGTTTACAGCCGAGAAGAGCAGAGGCTCCGGAGGCAGCTGCAGGCTTTAACACAAACCTGGGACCTGAAAACGTTTACCTGGTGTTATCCTGTCGCTTTTATCCAGCCTTTAAGAGCCTCTTTGTGCTTTAGGTTTGAATAATATTGGAAGAGCAGGTACAGAGCTGGGTCTGACTGTTAGCTCAGTAGGTTAGGTCTGTTGATTTAATTGTACACACTTTAAATCATTATTACCCAAACATTTTTATTTGGGCTGCCCCAAATCATTTAGCTAAATATTTGTATTTATTGCAGATGGAGAACAGGTTTTAGGTGGATTTGAACAGGTTTTAGGTGGATTTGAACAGGTTTTGGGTGGATTTGAACAGGTTTTAGGTGGATTTGAACAGGTTTTAGGTGGATTTGAACAGGTTTTAGGTGGATTTGAACAGGTTTTAGGTCAAGGGTCTCTTGTTTGTAATATTTAAGGCCACTACATACTTCACAAGAACTAGAACAAAGTTAGTTCTGACCAGGACTTTCCATACTTCACTTGAAACTCCTCACTTTTTCCTGCATTAACCCCGCCCACTTCAGATTTCTGACCAATCAGACAATAGTTCTCGGACACTCACAAGAAAAAGGAACTCCCAAACCAGGGCTGCAAGAACAAAATGTTGTCATTTGTCTCAAGAACAAAGTTCTTGTTGTTCCGGACTATTCTCAGCTTTTTTCAACAAAATTGAATTGAACTTTTACAAAATGTTGGTGTCTACACCTCACGTTTTAATAAAAAACATTTAGGTAATCTGCATGTGCATGTTGTTTATGACTTTCTTTCCTGTGTATCTCACACTGTAAAACATAAAAGCACAGATACTTGTGTGTTCAGAGAGAGGCCTGGCACTGATGGAGTCGACAAGAGAAGGTTTAGCCTCAGGTTCATCTCATTGAACATTCTTTGTCCCTGAATAAAGGTTCAGTCTTCACGGTCAGAGTGCCACTTTAAATGGCTCTTCAACTTTTTATAATTCAGACAAATTTAGTGCCGTGTTCACTTAATAATTTATATATTTACACATATATCACTTTGTGTTGTTGTCACAAGTATTCAAAAGTAAAAATAAAAAAGTGGAATATCAATACATTTCTTGATTTGACGCCTTAACGTTGCAAATTGTGTCTTTGTCTTTTCACAGTTTTTAAAATAAATGCATCCAAATGCTGTCACTCACTTTAGTTTTTGTGCCCCCCACCCCCGGTTCAGTGCACCTGTGTATAAGCCCGCCCTCTCGGCTTAATGGTATGCTCCTGGTCTGTCCTCACACGAATGGTTACACAGCAGACAGTTTGATAAATGTCGTTTAGATCTGTCCTAATCAAAACATTTTGGAAAATATACGCATACAATATACGCTTTAAAAAAAAAACTTGTGTTGTAATTATCAACTACAGCAAAAACATGTTTCAGTATTGAGTTAGTATAAAGAAGGGTAAATGTTATTTGGGTCACAATAGAATTTCTCTTTTAATAGTTTTGGTTACTGGGTATTTATTTAAAATTGCTGCTTTTGGAAACAGTTAAAGCAGCAGAACTTATCTCTGATTAAGTTTTTTAATCTGATTTAAGTTGGATGTTTTGTTTTTGGAGCCCTGAACGCCACACTGGGACCATAACCATACGTCCTTGTCATAAAGCAGCTGGCACTACTTTTTCGGCTGCATTACTCTCCCACGAGTCTCTCCTACCTTCAGCTATCCTTAAAATTCACAGTATATTTTAAATTAAAATATTTCCAGGCAAAGTAGACTCTAGGTTAGTCTGAATCTGGAGTTGATCGTAAACCCGTGTCGGTCTCAAACAGGAAGTGAGTCTGGCCCGAGACGGATTACGGAGCGATGAGACACGTGTGAGAGACGATCTGCAGAGGCTCTGGGACAGTAAATCCTACACTTCCATTCGCCGCTCACAGCAGCTACAGACATTTACTGACCACTCTCTCTGCTTCGACAACTGGGTTTTTAAACAGAAACATGCATCGATAAATTTAAATGTAATACAATTTTAATACAAATGTAATACCATTTTTTACACTGTTTATAAAAGGAGACCATAACACTTTTTTTTTTTACAAAAATCATTAAAGAGTAAGAGTCTCTAGTATCATTTCGAGATAACATCGAGGTCATGTCCCAGCTGTTCACACACAGACAGTAGCTGCAGTGACGGCCCGTCCCAGGACAGTCAATAAGATAAAGTATGCCTCTGGGACGAAAGGAAGATGGCTGCCTCGGGATCGTCTCTAAAGTGTAAAACTGTTACAAACATCTCCACACACATTAAGAATGCCTCGTTGTTTAACAATGACAAAATACATTGTGCCAGCCTTGTGGCCAGCGTCCAGGGGCCTACAGTTGCTGGGATAGGCTTCAGTCACCTGCGACCCCTAATGAGAATACAAAAAAAAAAATCAATAACATTTTTTAAACATTTTATTTATATTTTTCTTTTATCAACACGTCGTGCAAAATACAAACTAAACCCAATATTGATATAACACCAAATAATAAATAGAAAAATACATAAAAATGGAAATAAAAATAAAAATAAATAAATACATGAGTACAACAACAGTTTAGAAAGTATGCTCGAATCGTTGTTATAGTTTTTATAGTGAACAGGATATTCTTCGTGGATGTGGTGATTTTTGTAAAACTATAATATCTGTGCAGTTATAGTTTTGTTCTGTTTCTAACGTTACCTTCTGTCTGTGCGTGAACAGCTGCAACATGACCTAAATGTTTTCTCTAATTTAAAGATACCATTGGATTTTTGGGTGAACACATTTTTAGGTACATTGTGCCCTTTTTCCTTTTATTAGACAGAGGAGCTAAAACAGAAAACGATTCCTTATTTACCTTTGTATCCTGTAAAAGACTCACACTGGACTGTTGCAGAAGTGTCTGTTAATGTGATTAAGCAGGTTCCAAAATAATTATAATGCTTTAAATCTATAAATTAAAGTCTCCTTCTTGGAAAGATGAATGTATTTTTGAGCTGTTATTAATTAAGCAAATATATTATTGACTGTTTTGAGTGAAAAAGGATGTCAGTACATTACAGAGATTACAATAAAACACACACATTTGAAATGATCGCACTGATTTTTGTCCCTCCAGTGTGTGTCCTGTGTCCTTTACGTCGGCTTGATTTGTTGTTGAAGCAGAAATAAAAGCCTGTGACTGTCTTCTGAGTGTGTCATTCTGGCAGCTCAAAGACGGAGAACAGGTTCACACGGTCATTACTGCTGCCGCTGTTCTCGTACACAGCTCTGTGAGGAACTGTCGACGTGTACACACTCTCAGGACTTCAGACGTTTTTCATCCAACCTACCAAACACTCTACTCCGATTCAGAAAACCTATACACTTATACATTCTGCTCTAACATCAGTAAATAAAAGGCTCTGTTCATCTTAATTTAACACGCATCTGAAACTTTCTAACATCTGCAGTTGTGACCCTGTGGCAGTAAAGTCTCTGTGTGTTTCTGCAGACAGAGATGCTGCAGGAGAAGACTTCAGCCGCGGCCGACGAACTGAGCCGGGACCAGTCCGGAGCAGAGGCCCGGCCCGAACAGCCTCGTCTGGGACTGCCCCCGCCCCCCGCTGCTGCCCCCGGCTCCGGAGAACAACACGACCAGGTACGGACCCAGACTGTTATTACTTATCCTACCGCCATTTTATCTTCATTAGGATTTTATTCACTGCCGAAAACAGAACACGTCTTTGCCTTTTTATCTAAGGTTTTCTTTTGTTCATGTTTCACTTTCATCTTCCTTTTTCTGATATCTCTTTCTTGTTTAGAGTTTGTTTTCTCTACCTTTTATATCCAATGACTCTGGATATTTTTGATTTTGATGATTTTTCTCGTTTTGGAGAGCGACGTCTTTGAACTGTAACATTTCAGTAAAAACCCAAAAACGTACACTTCCAATCTTACTACAAAAATCTTTAATACAACAATCATATAAAAAATACTAAAGGGTCATAACCAGACAATGTGTTGAGATGTCAGAGATGTGTCGAATATAGAACACTGTCTACTTTTTTTTTTGATGATGACAGTTTTTGAAAGCGCTGAACATAATTGAGGCTGAAATAGTCCAGTTTCCCAGAGCGGGACGAGGTGCTGCTGTGGGTGGAGTTAAAGGTTTAATCTGTTCTGGTTACTTCAGATTTTGTTTTCTGTATAAATCATCCACTGTAAATGTGTCAGGGACATTACCTGAGCAGACTGTCACGTACATTTCTTTGGTTCATTTTGAGACTACGACAGGGGAAATTAGACTTTGGTGGGCTGCCAGGGTTTTTTCGTTGTGTGGCGAAACACTGAGTGAAAAGTTCCCAGAGACAATACGTTTTTTTTTCTGTGTTTTGCAGAACATTGAGAACATTAAGGTGGTTCTTCACGAGAGAGAGCTGTGGAAGAAGTTTCATGAAGCGGGCACCGAGATGATCATCACTAAAGCAGGCAGGTCAGTGACGATGAGGCTAGCTCCGACAAACCCGTCTAGTTGTTAGTCCTACTGTTGCCCTTTTATATCTGTGTTAATTATAGATATATATTTTTGAATTTCAGATGAAAATGTGGTGATTTCCTCAGTAACACAGCAGTGGCTATAGGTCATTATAAAGTCACATTAAAAAACGTTTCTCAGCTTTCACCTTTGTTTTATAGTCATTGAGAACCTACGGTAGCCCTGCAGGAACATGCCGTTGTCAATGAAACACAGTGGTAATAGGTCAGACAGTATTTCCCACTCAAAATACATTATTACATTAGTCTCTGCTTTGACTTGGACCTCTGTGATCCGCTCAGTGCAGACTCTGTAGCAGCTGCAGCCACAGAGTTATGACCTTTGACCCCAACCACGTGACACTTAAGAAAGGCGTGATAAGTTTGCCAAAATTGTATTGTATCATACAAAACTTTTATCGGCTCCAGCTCCAGATGAAGATTCTGTTTAATGATAAAAGCGCTGTTTACCAGCTGTTCTAAAAAAAAAAGTTTTTATCACATGCAGTGATGATGTCATTGCGCTCAATGTGCATCTCCCAATGTAGTGCTCAGTTTGTCCTCTACAGGTTCTACAAAGCTTTACATTTTTAAAATCAACAAATTAAAAAAGTGTTATTTTGAGTGAGTTATACATTTTTACAGTGTTTTGGACTGGGGCCCCGCAATATGGGCAGTAGCTCAGTGGGTAGAGCGGCCGTCCTTCGACCTGAGGGTGGGTGGTTCGACCCCCGCTCTCTCCACAGTTCATACTGTTGTTGTGTCCTTGGGCAAAACACTTAACCCACCTTGTCTGCAGTGGTGTTCCAGCTGTAACAGTGTCAGTAGGCGGAAAAGCACTATATATATATAAAAAATATATATTGCTGATTTATTCTTAGCGCATTATTATCGATCGCAATATCTGTATCGCAATAATTACAGTATAGTCTTCCATTTAATAGATGTTTACTTTTTTATTATCGTCCGAACAAAGCGTTAAATCAAACTGTGGTGCATCCAAATGAAAAAGTCCTGGTTCGGTCGTAGTTCAGTGTTCATTATTGATTTAAATCCTGCTTTGAAAAGTCCAGAGCCTTGTATTTCTAAATCAGTTCAACTTTTTTACTTTGTAGAAGTGCATTCTAATATCAGAAATATTCTAAATAATTATTGCATGTTTTCCCAAAACCATGCAGCCTTAGATTAGACTACAACATTTTCAACAAAACACATTAAACCAGAAATCAGTGCTTTAGTTAAATTATATACATATACAAAGTCTTGACTTCAGTCTACAGCCTTTCAGCCAACATAAGTTTAGTTTTATTTTTTTGTATCAAGCCTTTACCAAATCATCTACTCTGCGAGCAAAATATTCTCCAAATACAAACATGGGAAAAGAGAAGTTTGTTTAAAATCTCATAAGGAAGTGCTGTTCAAGTGACGTATCCATCACTAAAGTCCTCCGTTGAAGCATCTGTTTCAGCAGTTTACAATAACACACAGCGACTTTTTTCACAAAGACACAGAGAGTTCGACGCCGTAACTGAAAACACAAACGACTGCTCGACCGGTTGGATTTAATGCAACTCGAGGATTAGCTCAGACATTAACCAGAGAATGAATACATCTCATTCCTCATAAGTAAAAAAATAAATAAAAGGTCAGTGCTTTTTTTTCTTTCCTAATGCTGGGTTTGCTGTTAGAGATGGGCTTTACCTTGTCCAGTGAAGATAAGTGGGCCCTGAATCCTTTTAAAGCCCTTTGAAGAGCTCAGAGCTGCTCGGAGCAGCTGTGAGAGAAGAGTTTACAGTTGGAGGGAAATGTTCTGAATCTGAGTCCTGTTTGAAAAAGAGACGTGTTTGTGATCAACATGAGCCGAGTTATACACAGACTTCCTCATCAAAGCTTTTTAAAGTGACATCTGCCTAAAGAGACTTTAAAAACCTGTTCAAATCCAACTAAAACCTGTTTAAATCCAACTAAAACCTGTTTAAATCCAACTAAAACCTGTTCAAATCCAACTACAACCTGTTTAAATCCATCTAAAACCTGTTCAAATCCAACTACAACCTGTTTAAATCCAACTAAAACCTGTTCAAATCCAACTACAACCTGTTTAAATCCATCTAAAACCTGTTCAAATCCAACTACAACCTGTTTAAATCCAACTAAAACCTGTTCAAATCCACCTACAACCTGTTTAAATCCAACTAAAACCTGTTCAAATCCACCTACAACCTGTTTAAATCCAACTACAACCTGTTCAAATCCAACTAAAACCTGTTCAAATCCAACTACAACCTGTTCAAATCCAACTACAACCTGTTCAAATCCAACTGAAACCTGTTCAAATCCAACTACAACCTGTTTAAATCCAACTGAAACCTGTTCAAATCCAACTGAAACCTGTTCAAATCCAACTACAACCTGTTTAAATCCAACTAAAACCTGTTCAAATCCAACAACAACCTGTTTAAATCCAACTACAACCTGTTCAAATCCAACTGAAACCTGTTCAAATCCAAGTAAAACCTGTTCAAATCCAACTAAAACCTGTTCAAATCCAACTACAACCTGTTTAAATCCAACTAAAACCTGTTCAAATCCAACAACAACCTGTTTAAATCCAACTGAAACCTGTTCAAATCCAAATAAAACCTGTTCAACTCCAACTAAAAACTGTTCAAATCCAACTACAACCTGTTTAAATCCAACTTAAACCTGATAAAATCCGACTAAAACCTGTTCAAATCTAACACATTTCTAAAGTTAAACTAAAATGAGCTCCATTGCTTTATCACAGATGAAGTTTTGTGTTTTAAGACTAACATATTAGACTGGCTATAACTTCATGTTCTGGACCCAACGTGTGAGTGCAGTGCTGCTCCCACATTTTCCCAACACTTCTCTCTC